>CM033475.1:172710003-172832952 GCA_019447015.1 Hymenochirus boettgeri | reverse complement strand
CTTTATTTATAGTCACGTAAAAAGCAGCGCTATAGCTTTATTTATAGACACGTAAAAAGCAGCGCTATAGCTTTACTTATAGACATGTAAAAAAAAGCGCTATAGCTTTACTTATAGACATGTAAAAAGCAGCGCTATAGATTTACTTATAGACATGTAAAAAGCAGCGCTACAACTTTATTTATAGAAACGTAAAACCAGCGCTATAAGCTTTACTTATAGAGACATGTAAAAAGCAGTAGCTAATAGCTTTTATTTATAGTCACGTAAAAGCAGTCGCTATAGCTTTATTTATAGTCACATAAAAAAGCCTATGCTAATATAGACACGTAACACCTATGCTTATATATAGACACGTAAAAAGCAGCGCTATAGCTTTATTATTAGAAACGTAAGTACCATCGTTATTATAACAACGACAGCCGCTATAGCTTTATTTATAGACACGTAAAAGGCGCTATAGCTTTATTTGAACACACCGTAAAAAGCCAGCGCTATAGCTTTATTTATACACCGTACAAAGCAGCGCTTCATAGCTTTACTATAGACATGTAAAAAGCAGCGCTATAGCTTTTATTTATAGAACGTTAAAAAGCAGAGCTATATATTTATTTATAGACACGTACAAAGCAGCGCTATAGCTTTATTTTAAGCACGAAAAAAAAGCAGCCTATAGCTTTATTTATAGTCACATAAAAATCAGCGCTATAGGCTTTACTTATCACATGTAAAACAGAAGCGCTATGCTTTACTTATAGACAATGTTAAAGCAGCGCTATAGCTTTATTTATATAGACATGTAAAACCAGCGCTATAGCTTACTTATAGTCAGTAAAAAGCAGCGCTTATAGCTTTATAGACAACCTAAAAGACAGCGCTATAGCTTTATTTATAGTCCACGTAAAAAGCAGCGCTATGCTTTATTATAAACATGTAAAAGCAGCGCTATAGCTTTAATTTATAGTCATGTAAAAATCAGAGCTATATTGTTATTTATAGACCACGTAAAAAGCAGCTTATAGCTTTATTTATAGTCACGTAAAAAGCAGTTCGCTATAGAGCTTTATTTATAGTCAAACGTAAAAAGCAGCGCTAAGCTTATTATAGACACGAAAAAGCAGCGCTATAGCTTTACTTATAGACATGTAAAAAAAAGCGCTAGTAGCTTTACTTATAGACATGTAAAAAGCAGTTGCTATAGATTTACTTATAGACATGTAAAAGCAGCGCTAAATAACTTTATTTTAGAAACTAAACCAGCGCTATAGCTTTACTTATGACCATGTAAAAAGCGAGCTATAGCTTTTTTATAGTCCCGGTAAAAAGCAGCGCTATAGCTTTATTTATAGTCACATAAAAAGCAGCGCTATAGCTTTATATATAACACGTAAAAAGCAGAGCTATAGCTTATTATAGACACGTAAAAAGCAGCGCTATAGCTTTATTTATGACCACGTAAAAAGCACGCTATACTTTATTTATAGACATAAAAGCAGCGCTATAAGCTTTATTTATAGACACGTAAAAAGCAGCGCTATAGCTTTAATTTATAAACACGTAAAAAAAGCAGCGCTATAGCTTTATTTATAGTCACGTAAAAATCACGCTATAGCTTTACTTATAGACATGTAAAAGAAGTGCTATAGCTTTATTTATACACACGTAAAAAGCAGCGCTATCGCTTTTATTTATAGACTCTAAAAAAGCAGCGCTATAGCTTTACTTATAGACATGTAAAAAATCAGAGCTATAGCTTACTTTATAGACATGTAATAAGCAAGCTATAGCTTTATTTATAGAACGTAAAAAGCAGCGCTATAGCTTTATTCATAGACCACGTAAAAAGCAGCGCTATAGCTGTATTTCTATTGCGCAATCGCAATCGCATGCGGTTTCTCTTTGGAAAATAGCAAAGTGTATGCGCAAACACGAACCAGCGAGCACTAACGCACAGAAACCGTGCCCACAATCGCTGCGTAAACACTCCCGATTGCCGTGCGCGATTTGGTGCGTTGTAGTGTGGACTCAGCCTCAAGGAAATGATGCTCAGTATCAGACTTAGATATCCCTGACATGTCTGGATTTGACATATTCTAGAATATTTTATTGAAGGACACTATTCCAGCACCCTCAATTCACACACTACAAAATATTCCAAAACTCATTTAGTGACTTTTCTGTTAACCTGAAAAAGCTTATACAACTAAAAGGGAATTGTTGTATCAGAATTACAAGTCACCGAAATTCTTTATGTGGGGTCACGTGAAAGCCTCCAGGCAGACACTGCATGTGAACAGGCAGTCCCTCAAATTCAAGGTCCTTGATTCAGGCAGCCAAGTAATTGGGCCAGCAGACTGTCACTTGCAATTACAATACATATGAATCTGTTAAGGCTTTCGTTCTCACACTATACAGCATGTCATCGACGCACCAAAATGCATTCGCATTGGAGTAAACGCATGTAGAGCGTTTTAAAAATTTTTGTAAAACAGTTTTTGGTGCGTTAATGCAACAGCATTGCCACTGAAAACTAATGGGCAACCACTGTGCATTAACGATGTTCCGCTGCGTAAGTAAAAAACCTAGTGGAACGAGCCTAAAGATTTCTGATTTCCCGCTGAGAACATGCATGAAACCCAGAGAAGTTTCAACTAAAAACATCAGCCTGCTCAGTGCTTAATAGTGTGAAGTGGAAGGAACTGGCATGTCGGTAGGCAAATTCTGGTGATATCATCATTGTGGTCTATGGGAGGTTTAGAACTCTTAGGCACAACTCAAAGCATGTGGTTCTATGCACACTTGTCATTAGCAATACACATTTACCCAAAAATCCATTCAAAAATACAGCTGGGAAAACTTTAGCAATCTTCCTGAGTCGTCCCTACTTCCACAAGCATTTAATTACTGCTATAAGTAGCCCCTTTTGGTCTGGCCTAATTACCACGGGACCATCACAGAAAGTGGTTACAATTCTAGGCAATACTCGATAGATAGATAAGACAGACAGACAGAGGGGCAGATAACTAGACAGTGGATCAGTCATACATACAGAGATAGATCAATAAAAAAAACAAGAGAATACCTGTAGTAGATAGTCAGACAGAGACAGGCAGGCAGACAGGCAGGCATACAGACAGACAGACAGACAGACAGACAGACAGACAGTTATTATAAAACTGATAAATTGGATTAAATTCAATAATATATGAAAATAAAATTAAAAGGTGTCATCTGTGGGCCCTATTTTTTAGACTTCATGAAATTTATAATAAAGATCAGATGGCTGAGCTACATTTCCAATAAGTCCACTATTACAACCACTAGTTTAACAACAGTTTCCCCTTGCAGTAAGTAATCTCCCACCCCCAAAAAGAAATCAATGATCCTACCACCAACTGGAAATATAACTGTGATTTATATATCTTAGGTTAAGTATAATATATAATAATATTAGTAAAATATTCAGGAAACTTAAATGTATAAAAGATATATAATATTGATATAAATAATATAATCTAGATTTAATCTATAACACATTTTATCCAGTGTTGTGTTTTATAATTATCATAACTAATATCGCATTAGTTAGTATATTCTTAGAAATGTATAATTACTAACAAATCAATGATTCTTAAAACAACATCAGGCTATCCAATGTTAATAGGTATTTAGTCATTTAATAGATTCAGTTTAAAGTCAAAACAAAGCAGGTATTTATCTGTGTAAGTGTCCTGTAGGTTGCCACTAGGGGTCATTTCCCAAGACTTGTATTTTTACCTTCAGATTATAGATGAGAACATTTTTGGTTGAACCCAAATTCCCATAATCAGCATACACAGCACTTTACTCTCTCTCGACAGCATGTCCCTACATGTCCCTCTCCTCATAACTTAGTCTAATAACCAAAGATTATCTCTCAGGGCTTCTGGATTAAACTGTTATTGTGTCTCCTGGTCATTAACAGTAATTTGCTTTTAAACAGACCAGTTACCAGTGAAATTGGAAATAAGGCTGCAACTAAATCCTAGACAATGAATGCAACAAGCTGCGGCATGAACACAGGGAGCATGGAATCTAAACGTGAACCTGGGGAATTTTCATGGCAGATATAACCAGAGGGATGTATGCACAAGATATGTAGATATAGATAGATAGAGCAGTGATATGTAGATAGATAGACAGACAGACGGACGGACAGACAGATAATACGATTGATCCAGTTATCACACTGATACATTGATAACTGGAAATAACCAGATGGATAACAAATATTGTAAGTGGGAAAGCTAAATAAATGGCATCCCTGTAAGGGCTCGTTCAACAGAGTGCAGCAGAGCATCGCATGCCTTTATTTTCACAATGCAACGCTGTGCGTTAACGCACCCAAAATGTTGCGTTTAATGTGAACGGCACCATTCATTTCTACGTGCACAGCGTTTTGGTGCGATGTATAATGCACCAAAACGCGATCTAAGTGTGAACGGAGCCCTTAGTTAAGAGATATGAAAACAGGGCCCCACATAATAAAAAAACATCAGTATCAGTTATCCTTGTGAGTGTGCTGGTATGGAATAGAAATAGCCGAAATATAGATAAAAAGGTCCCCAAAGGATTCCGCAAACTCTAAAACCATATGACAAAATAGAGTCATCCTTTATTTATCATGAGGTATAAAAGATATACACGCAGATCAGGGTTTGTTGATAAACTGTCCGATATTGTCAGGCATTCTTCCAATAGAAGACAAACGGGTCGATTAATCTGGCCTTTTCTCTTCTTCTTTCTCTCTGTCTCTCATATCTATCTAACTATCTGTCTTGTATTGTATTGTTTTACATGCCTGATTTTTTAGATTTCTTCCCATGTTCATATAACTGCATATTCTTAATCTAATGGCAGAAATATAGACATAAAAAGACTCCAAAGGATTCTGCACACTCCAAAACCATAAAAACAATAAAGTCATCCTTTATTTATCTATTTATCAGTAAAGTTTACAACACACATGGGGATAAGGAAATGAAAACATTTATTGAAAAAATATCCTGCCTAAGCACAAATGCATAATCTTTTATTAATTTTTATACGGCAATGTAGTGTGGCAAAAGTGCGTCTGACCCGCTTCTTTGCCTTATTCCTCTACCCTCCTTGTCCTCAAACTGTTAGGTTCACACACACGAGCAAATGTTGGGGCCGAGAACCAACGCCCATTTTGGTCAACCAAACAATTGTCGACAAAATGGCCATTCATTACACAATGTACATCGCGGTTTGGCCCCCATGTTCGCACGTGTATATGACCTTGTCAATCTGAGGAGAGAGCATGGACTATAACTACATATATACTATATATACTTTAATTATATACTATATACTCATTCCAGTCCATGGACTATCCCTATATACTATAACTATATACTTTAAACTATATGCTATATCTATATATACAATACATATAGCTATTAACTAAATATTATCACTATAATACTATCCTATTACATATACTATAACTGTATACTGGTACTCAATACTAGACTATTACTATTTTACTACCACAATTACTAGATATGCCTTTTGTATAATATCACCATTACTGTACTACTCACTATTACTATAACTGTATCTTTCATTATTGCTATTACTTAACAGTTTACTATCACTGGTTCTATAAACGTATTACTGTATACCATCACTACCAATAACTGTATATTATACGTGTATACTATCACTATTACTAAATACTATTCACTGCATACCATTACTATTACTGTATATTCTGTACACTATCACTATTACTATATACTATTATGGTACCATCACTATTACTGTATACTTTCAAATTACAGTATACTATTACTGATTACTTCACTATTACTGTATACTATTACTAATATAATACCACTCTATACTTTTACTATATACTGTTACTGTATACCATCACTATAACGGCACACTTGCATATTACCATATACTATTACTATTACTGTACACTTCCCCTGGTACCGTTACTATTACTATTTAATATTACTGTATACTTATCACTATTACTACATACTATTACTATATAAATTACCGTATCCCCATCACTATACGTTTGCTATTACTGTATATTAGCACTATTATGTATACTTTTATTATTCTGCATACCTATCACTTTCTATATACTAATCAGTAATACTGTATACTATGACTATTACTGTATACTATGACTATTCTAATACTATCACTAATAATGTATACTATGACTATTACTGTATACTATCACAATACTGTATACTATGACTATTACTGTATACTATACTATTACTGTGTGCCATTACTATTACTGTATACCGTGACTATACTGTATACTATCACTATTACTGTATACTATCACTAATACTGTAATACTATGACTATTAACTGTATACATGACTATCCTGTATACCATCACTTTACGTTACCATTGACTATTACTGTATACTATCACTATTACTGTATACTATCACTAATACTGTATACTATGACTATTACTGTATACTATGACTATACTATATACTATGACTATTGTAATGCTATCACTAATACTGTATATGTGACTATTACTGTATACTGTGACTATTACTATATACTATTACTGTTCGTACTATTTGTATCTAATGACTATTACTATTACTATCACTAATACTGTATACTATCACTAATACTGTATACTATGACTATTACTGTATACTGTGACCATTACTTTATACTGTGACTATTACTGGATACTATGACTATTACATATACTATCACTATTACTGTATAATATTACTATCATACTATAACTGAACTCTTTCCATATCTTTTCCTCCAGCAGCACGGTGATTTGATGGGTGTGAATATAAACAATGTTTGAGGCTGAGCAGTCCCATAGCACCTGTTGTGCTGAAGAGCAACCAGAGACTGATCCTACTGTAGGGAACTGGAAAGGCAAGTGTCTCCAACCACAGGAACCGGCATTTACTGCGCTGCCAGATCCCGCACTCCTCTCTACTGTTAGGTGAATGACAGTGCTCAGCTGCGCAGAACATCTTTAGTAAAGAAGAACCCCTAATATATTTTACTCCTTCAGCTCCTGTGTGGTGACTTGCAGGGAGCCCTGAAACCCACATACACTGAGCCAGCACCCACACAGTATACAATGTAACATGCAGTCACAGAGAGGAACTTACAGCCAGTTGCTGCCATTGGCAGAGAACACAGCTAATAACCATCAGCAGGGACCTCAGGACATACCTGGGCTCATCCTGATGGGGGTCGTGACTGAGAGAACAGACAGTGTGAGGGCCAATGTTG
Source organism: Hymenochirus boettgeri (assembly GCA_019447015.1). Taxonomy (NCBI): domain Eukaryota; kingdom Metazoa; phylum Chordata; class Amphibia; order Anura; family Pipidae; genus Hymenochirus; species Hymenochirus boettgeri. The sequence goes on along the minus strand of CM033475.1, from coordinate 172,825,635 downwards.
GGTCTCTGTGAAGGTCACTGGTTTCCCGTCTGGTCACATACAGGTCATGTTATGCATCCCAGGGCTTTCAGTTGTGGTGACTAACTGGGGGACAGTACCAGAGCCCATACAGGCAGCTGTGTTCATCTGTATAGCAGCTCCAGTCCAGATGGTCCCTTGTAAACTATTGACGTTGAACTCCTAGCAGGTGTCCTTGAGTCCCGCACAGCTACCTGGGCAGGGAGTCGGTGCGGCGGCGGTCAGCTTGATCTCTAGTTGATCACTACCCCTGGCCGCCTCTGCCTGGGTCAGCCGGAGAATGTTAAGGAATCCCGGGATAGCGCAACAAGAGGGAAAGGGGCATGTCCTGCCTTATTTACCCGGAGGACTACATTTTGACAACGCCCTCGGGGCGGGGTTTCGCTTTATACGAAGGAGCGCTGCTACGTTTCATTCATTAGTTCGGGGTGAGACTTGAGAGGTAGGACGTGTGAGGAGTGTAGGTGGGAGCTTCTCGCACATGTCAGCCGGCAGCGTTTCGTTCCTTGTGTTTCAGCACAACTTTTGTATTAGTTCCATAGCCGATCCCTGCTGATGTGGATGAAATTCACTGACATCTGGGCACAGGGGAGCGGGAAACATTCCCATTCCTTCCACAGAGTCTCTGTGTTGTGTTCGTGTGAGTCTTGTAACTGACTTCTGCAAATCAGTATAAATCCATTACAGATGATAAGAATGATTATTAGATGGATAGACAGACACAATAAACATTATAAATCCATTATAAGGATGACAAAAATTGATAATATAGATTGATGATCAATATAAACAGTATAAATCCATTATAGGCATGATAGAAGATTGATTATTTAGATGGACAGACATACACAATATAAAACAGTATAAAATCCATTATAAGGATATAATATTGATTATTAGATGGAACAGACAGACACAATATAAAACAGTATAAATCCATTATAGGCATGATAGAAGATTGATTATATAGATGGACAGACCATACACAATTACAGTAAATAATCCATTATAAGGATATAATATTGATTATAAAGATGGACAGACAGACACAATATAAACCATATAAATCCATTATAAGATATAATATTGATTATATAGATGGCCAGCACAGACCCAATATAAACAGTATAAATCATTATAATGATTATATAAGATTGATTAATAACGGACAGACAACCACAATATAACCGTATAATTCCATTATAGGGAATATAAGATCGATTAATATAGACGGATAGACAGACCAATATAAACAGTATAAATCCATATAAGGATGTAGAAAATTGGATTATATAGATGGTCACACAGGCACAATATAAACAGTATAAATCCATTATAAGGATATAAAATTGATTATAAAGATGGACATACCATACACATATAAACAGTATAATCCATTATAAGATGTAATATTGATTATATAGATGACAGACAGACACAATATAAACTGTATAAATCCTTTATAAGGATGATATAAGATTGATTATATAGACGGGACAGCAGACACAATATAAACGTATAAATCCATTATAGGGATATATAAGATTGATTATAAAGACATGACGAAGAACAATATAAACAGTATAAATCCATTATAGGGATGATGTAAGATTGATTATATAGACGGACAGACAGACACAATATAAACAGTATAAATACATTATAATGATTATATAAGATTGATTATATAGACGGACAGACAGACACAATGTAAACAGTATAAATACATTATAAGGATGATATAAGATCGATTAAATAGACGGACAGACAGACACAATATAAACAGTATAAATCCATTATAAGGATGATAGAACAATGATTATTAGATGGAAAGACGCCACATATAAACAGTATAAATCCATTATAAGATGAATTGAAGTTGATTATATAGATGGACAGACAGACACATATAAACTGTATAAAATCCATTATAAGGATGATCGAATAAATGAAAAAATTTATTAGATGACAGACAGACACAATATAAACAGTATAAATCCATTATAAGGATGATAGAAGATTGATAATATAGATGGACACAACCCAATATAAACAGTATAATTACATTATAATGATTATATAAGATTGATTATATAGACGGACAGACAGACACAAATAAACCTATAAATCCATTATAAGGATATAATATTGATTATATAGATGGGCAGACGGCACATATAAACTGTATAAATCCATTATAAAGATGATAGAAAATGTATATGATGGAGAGACAGAGCACAATATAAACAGAATAAATCCATTATAAGATGATAGAAGATTGATTATATAGATAGACAGACCTACACAATATAAACAGTATAATCCATTATAAGGATGATAAACAATGATTATGTAGATGGTCCCACAGGCACACATATAAACAGTATAAATCCATTTACAAGGATATAAAATTAATTATAAAATGGACAGACATACACCAATTAAACAGTATAAATCCATTATAAGGGTAATTGATTATATAGATGGACAACAGACACAATATAAACTGTATAAATCCTTATGGATGAGAACAATGATTATATAGATGGATAGACAGACACAATATAACAGTATAAATCCATTATAAGGATGATAGAAGATTGATTATAGATAGACAGACTACACAATATAAACAGTATTAATCCTTCTAAGATGTAATATGATTATATAGATGGACAAGACGACACAATATAAACTGTATAAATCCATTATAAGGATGATATAAAGTTGATTATATAGACGGACAGACAGACACAATATAAACCGTATAAATCCATTATAGGGATGATGTAAGATTGATTATAACGGACAGACAGACCCATATAAACAGTATAAATACATTATAATGATTATATAAGATTGATTATGCGTGTAACGGACAGACAGACACAATATAACCCTATAATCCTTATAGGGATGATATAAGATCGATTAAATAACGGACAGACAGACACAATATATACAGTATAAATCCATTATAATGATGATAGAAATTGATTACATAGATGACAAAGAAACAATACAAACAGTATAAATCCATTATAAAGATATAATATTGATTATATAGATGGACAGACAGACACAATATAAATTCTAAATCCATTATAAGATGATAGAAGATTGATTATATGACGGACAGACGACCCAATATAAACAGTATAAATACCATTATAATGATTAATAAGATTGATTATATAGACGGACAGACAGACCAATATACACGTATAAATCCATTATAAGGATGATAAGATTGCTATATCGATGGACAACGACACAATATATACAGTATAAATCCTTATAATGATGATAAGATTGATTACATAATGGACAGACGAAACAATAAAAACAGTATAAATCCATTATAAAGATATAATATTGATTATATGAGTGGACAGACAGACACAATATAAACATTATAAATACATTATAATGATTATATAATTGATTATATAGACGGAACAGACACAATATATACAGTATAATCCATTATATGTTGATAGAGAAGATTGATTACATAATGACGAGACAGACACAATATAAACAGTATAAATCCATTATAAGGATGATAGTAAGATTGATTATATAGACGGACAGACAGACCCAATTCAACAGTATAAATCCATTATAAGGATTAATAAGATTGATATAATATAGATGGACAGACAGACCCAATAACAGTATAAATCCATTATAAGATGATAGAACAATGATTATATAGATGGATAGACAGACACAATATAAAACAGTATAAATCCATTATAAGGATTATAGAAGATTGATTATATATATGACAGACATACCAACAAACAGTAAAATCCATTCTAGAATGTATATTGATTATATAGATGGACAGACAAGACACAATATAAAACTGTATAAATCCATTATAAGGATGATATAGAGATTGATTATATAGACGGACAACAGACACAATATAAACAGTATAAATCCTTTAGGGTATGATGTAAGATTGATTATATAGACGACAGACAGACCCAATATACACATTATAAATAATTATAGATTATATAGATTGATTATATAGACGGACAAGACAGACACATATAAACCCGTATATTCCATTATAGGGATGCTATAAGATCGATTAAATAGAACGGCACGACACGACACAATATTGAACAAAAGTACAGTATAAATCCATTTACTAATGATTATAGAAGATTGATAACTAGATGGACAGACGAAACAATAAAAACAGTATAAATCCTATATAATAAGGATATAATATTGAGTATAATATGACAACAGACACCATATATAACAGTTATAATGCATTATAGGATGATAGAATATTGATGTATATAACGGACAGACAGACCCATATAAACAGTATAAATACCTTATAATGATTATATAAATTCGATTATATAGTAACGGACAGAACAGACACAATATAAACCGGTATAAATCCATTATAAGGATGATATAAGTATGACTAATCGATGGCAGACAGACACCATATATACAGTATAATCCATTATAATGATGATCGAAGTATTGTTACATAGATGGACAACGAAACCTAAAAACAGTATAATATCCATTATAAAAGATATAATATTGATTATATAGATGGACAGACAGACAACAATATAACATATAAATACATATAATGATTATATAGATTGATTATGAAGAACGGCACAGCAGACCACAATGTATACAGTATAAATCCATTATAAATGAATAGAAGATTGATTACATGATGACAGACAACACAATATAAACAGTATAAATCATTATAAGGATGATAGAAGATGATTATATAGACGACAGACAGCCCCAATAAAACAGTATAAATCCATATATAATGATATATAGATTATTATATAGATGGACATACAGACAGCAATATATACAGTATAAATCCATTATAATGAGATAGAAGATTGAGTTACATAGTATGGACAGACACACATATATAAACAGTATAATCCATATAAAGATGATAAGAGAATATTATATAGGAGGATAGACAGACACAATATAAACAGTATAATCCATTATAAGGATGTATAATAGATTGATTCTATATTGGCAGACAGACACATATACATTAATGCCATTGATAAAGATATACTATTGATTATATAGATGACGACGACAGACCATATAAACCGCATAAATCCATTTATGGATATAAATATTGATTATAAAGATGGACAGACAGACCACAATATAAACCGCATGAACTCCATTTACTCAGGATGATAGAAAGAATGATTATATAATGAGACAGAAGACACATTAACAGTATACCATTTATGAGGTCAAATATTGATTTGATAGATGGACAGACGATACAATATAAACAGTAGAAAGCCATTATAAGGATGATAGAAGATTGATATATACATGGATACGACAGACAATTAAACGTAGCAATCCATTATAGCATTAAAGAATAATTTTATAGAAGGACAGACCGACACAAAATAAACAGTATAAATCCATCCGCATTCTCTTAGCTGAGTAGAAAGATTGATTAATAGATGGCAGTACAGACCACTATATAACAGTATAAATCCATTATAAGGATGATAGAAGATTGGATTATATAGATGGATAGACAGACACATATAAACGTATATAATCCATATGACAGCATGATATGAAGAATGATTATATAGATGGATGACAGACCACAATATAAACATGTAATAAAATCCATTAATAAGGATGATATAATATTGGCTATATAGATGACCGACAGACACAATTAACAGTATCAATACATTATGGAAATATAACGATTGATTATCATATGGACAGACACAATATAAACAGTAATATCCATGTCATAGGGTGATAGAAGATTGATTATATAGATGGACAGACAGACACAATATAAACGTATAAATCCTTATAAAGATGATGTAAGATTGATTATATAGACGGACAGACAGACCAATAATAAACATATAAATACATTATAATTATTATATAAATTGTTATATAGACGACGACATACACAATAAATCCGATAATTCCATTATATGCTGATATAGAGCCGATTAAAAACGGACAACAGACACAATACATACAGTATAAATCCATTATATGATAATAGTAAGATTGATTACATAAGATTGGGACAGACAGAAACATAAAACAGTAAAATCCATTATAAAGATATAATATTGCTTATATAGATGGACAGAACAACACAAATCTAACATCATAAATCCATTATAAGGATGGTAGAAGATTGATTATATAGACGGACAACAGACCCCAATATAAACCGTATAAATCATTATAATGATATTATTAAGATGGATTACTATAGAACGGACAGACAGACACATCTATACCGTATAAATCATTATAAGGATGATATAAGATTGACTATATCGTGGACAGACGACACAATATATACAGTAAATAAATCCGATTTATAATATGTAGAATATTTGATTACATAGAGTGGACCGACAGACACACATAACAACAGTATAAATACATTATAATGATATAATATTGATTATATAGAGAATACATACACAATATAAAAGTATAAATCAACATTATAATGATTATATAGATTGATTATATCAGACGGACAGACAGTAACACAATATATCATTATAATCCATATAATGATTATAGAAGATTGATTACATAGATGGACAGACAGACACAATATAAACGTATAAATCATATAAAGGATGAAGAAGATGGATTATATAGACGGGACGACAGACCCAATATAACAGTAATAAATCCCTTATATGATTATATAAGATTGATATATATGGACACAGACAAAGCATATCACATAAATACAGAAAATTTACCATATATGATGATAGAAATTGATCTAGAGTGGACAGACAACACAATATACACAGTATAACATCCATTATCAAGATGATAGAAGAATGATTATATAGAATGATAAGACAGACCAAATATAACAGTATAATCCATTATAAGGATGATAGAAGATTTGATTATATATATGGACAGACAGACCAATAATAAACAATATAAATCCATGTCAGGATATAATATTGATTAATATAGATGGACAGACCGACAAAACATATAAACCGCATAAATCCATTAGTGATTGGTATATATTGATTAAAGATGGACATACAGAACACAATATAACCGCATGAATCCTTAGAAGGATTATAGAAGAATGAGTATATAATGGACAGAAAGACACAATATAAACAGTATAAATCCATTTATAGATAAAATATTGATTCTTAGATGTACAGACAGATACATATAAACAGTATAAATCCATTATAGGATGATCAGATTGATTATATAGATGATCCAGACACATTAAACATATCAATCCATTATAGGCATGATAGAAGAATAATTGTTCTAGAAGGACAGACGCACAACAAATAACAGTATAAATCCACTTATAAGATGATAGAAGCATTGATTATATAGATGGGCAGACAGCACACACAATATAAACAGTATAAATCCATATAAGGATGAAGAAGATTGATTATATAGAGGGAGAGTACAGACACTAATAAACATTAAAAAATCCATTATGAAGATGATAGAAGAATGATTATATAGCTGGATAGACAGACACAATATAAACAGTATAAATCCATTTACAAGGATGATATAACTATTGGCTATATAGAGGACAGACGACACCAATATAAACAGTATAAATACATTATAGGAGTATCAAGATTGATTATAATGGACATTGCACAATATAAACAAGTAAATTCCATTATAAGGGTGATAGAGATTGAATTATATAGATGGACAGACAGACACACATATAAACAGCTATAAAATCCATTATAAGATAGCTCGAAAATGATTATATAGCTGGAAGCCATACACAATAGAAACAGTAATATCCATTATAGGTGATAGAAGCTTGTTATATAGATGGATAGACAGCACAATATAAACAGTAAATACCATTATAAGGTGTACTATAAGAAAGATTATATAGATGGATAGACATACACAATATAAACGGTATAATCCATTATAAAGATGATCGAAGAATGATTGATATAGATGGATATACAGACACAATATACATATAAATCCATTTATAGGGATGATATAAGATTGACTATATGATGGTAGACAGACACAATATAAAGTATAAATCCATTATAGGGATGATATCAAGATTGACTATATAGATGGACAGACAGACCACAATATACACATATAAATCATTATTAAGGATGATATACGATTGATTATATAGATGACAATCAGACAAATATAAACAGTATAAAATCCATTATAGGGATGATATAAATTGGCTAATGATGGGACATACAGACACAATATAACAGTTAGTATAAATACATTATAGGAGATAAATAACGATTGATTATTAAGGAGAGACAAGCACAATATAAACAGTATAAATCCATTATGGGATGAAATAAGATTGATTATATAATTGACATGACACAAATAAAACGTATAAGTCCATTATAAGATGATATAAGTTTGATTATTAAGACGGACATACAATACATTTAACAGTATAATCAATTATAGGGATGATAATATAGGATTATACATACGGACAGACAGAAACAATGTATAGGCAGTATAGAATCATGCGTTAGGGATGATAAGTGATTATATAGACGGACATGACACCCATATAAACAGTATAAATACATTATAAGGATTATATAGAGAGTTGATTTATAAGAACGGACAGACAGAACCATATAACCTATAATTCCCATTATAGGGATGATTAAGATCGATTAAATAGATTGACAACAGACACATATAACAGTATAAATACAGTATAAGAATGATATAAAAAAAGATTGATTATAGATGGACAGAGACAATATAAACAGTTAATCCATTCCTAAAGGATGATATAAGATGAATATAAGATGGACAGACAGACACAATATATACAAGTATAAATCCATAAGTGAGAGAAGATTAACATATCAATGGACGTACAGACCCATATGATGATCCTATAAATCCTTATAAAAGATATAATATTGATTTATTTTAGTAGATGGACAGACAGACCAAATATAACGTATAAACCATTATAAGATGAAGAAGAATGATTATATAGATGGTAGACAACACAATATAAACAGTATAATCCATTATAAGATGATAGAAGAATGAATATATATATGGACAGACAGACACATATAAACAGTATAAATCCATTATAAGATATAATATTTGATTATATAGGGATTGACATACAGACCAATCATAACGCGATAATCCATTATAGGATGATATAAGATTAACTATATAGTATGGACAGAGACAAACAATATACAGTATATCAATTATAATGATGATAATAGATTGATTACAAGATGGGGAGAGACGTACAATAAAACAGTATAAAATTCCATTAAAGGATGATTAAGTAAGGATTCTATAGTGGACAAACAGACACAAAATAAATGTAGTAAAATTCATTAAGAATGATATAAGATGATTATATAGGCGGACCGACAGACACATATAAACAAATCAAATCCTTCTAGTAGAATATAAGAATGTATAATAGATGCGACAAACAGACTACAAATAATAGTATAATTCATTAAGTAATATATAGATTGATTAAATAGATTGACATGACAGACACCAATATAACAGTATAAATACATTTTTAAGGTGACATGTGATTTAACCCTTTGCCTGCCACAGATCGTGATATATATCCAGTGTCAGACAAGTACCCAAACCCACAGGATCGTATATTCACGTCTGCACACTTCTGGGTCCGGGGAGCAGAATGGCCCGAAGTGGACGCCGGGAAACCGCTTCCCCCCTCTCTTGCAAACCCCCTAAGGCAACCAGAGCAATTTCGGGTTACTTAACTCTCCCACGGTCACACGATCGCCGAGCAGCCATGGAGAGGCCTGACATCACAAGTACATGTCATGACTTGCTGATGCTTCATGGTAAGGACCCGCCCCCTGCTGGATTTTTCTCACAATTTACCTGGTGGATTACTTTGGCTGGAGCCCCTCCTTCTGTCGATCTTGCTGTGTTTCTCCTGCTGGGATTTACGCTTGCTTGCCTGCTTTAGGATCGTCTGTCCTTTTCCTGGACTGGTACAGTATTTACACCACTACACACATATATTTAGTTTTATAACTTTCTAAACTTTTTTTTTATTACAACCATCTACCACACTTAGTACACACTTAACACACACTTACAAACATATGTACAACTCTAACCCACACACAGCATCAAATACCACAAATAACATATTTTTTTTTGTATTTTTCATTCATGTTTGATTTTGACAGTTTTTCTGGATTTTTTTTTGCTGGTATCTTTATTTGGTGTTTATTTATATTAATTTCTATAGATTGTATTTTTTTTTTGTTTGTAATTTAAATTGTGTTTTTTATGGAAAATATTACCCCTTTTATATCCCTATATACCCTCTTTATATCCCTATATACCCCCTTATACCCCCTCCCCACCCCCAGACCTCTACTGATAAACTGTTGTGGTATGAATTTACTTTAACACTCTTTATTACCATCAAGACTAGTGGTCTGGTCTTTTGACCCCCATCCCTGCTGTAGCGTAAAGTTCATTTAAGCCATTTTTTGTGTTTTTGGTGTTGTAATTTTTCTGCAATCTAGTTTTATATACTTTTTTTTTGGTTCAGTTACCAATTGATTCGTTATTACACAACACAACTATGGATCTGTGAGTTTGACCCCCCAGTCCTGCTGTGTAGTGAAGATACTTTTGTGCAATTTTTTGCTTTCTGTGCTAAATATATTCAGTGCTATTATATTTTTTTTTTGCTTCAGTTACCTTGATTTCTGTTTTAATAAGTGATCTTAAATATATAAAAGTTATTTTCTGTATTGTTGGAATTGTATCGGTGTTTTAATTTTGTATACTGTTCTTATGTTTTGTTTTTTATCAGTATTGTCATGTTTTCCTGGTGCTTTCTAAGAAGTGTTTGAAGTTGAAGTTGAAACATTGTTACTTAGTTTTGCTGAGGTCACCTCGAGGTCTTTTTTGCTGAGTGGTTAACTCATGCTTTTTTGCTGAAGTGGGTTAACGCAGGTCTTTTGTTTGCAAAAAGAAATTGTACTGTGACTTTTGATCAATGCTAGGAAGAGGAAGTTTTCTGTAGATGGAAGCTGCTAGATTTCGTTGCTGACTCCGCTCAGAAGAAAGTGATTTTTCTGATGCTGATGCTGCCATTCCCAGTGGATCAGATCAATCAGATTCTACGTAGCCATGGCGTAAGTGACACTGTCACAGCCTAAGAGTAAGTGGTTTGCGGATGATGAGCCTGGTCCTAACATTGTTTGGTCCTATGGGAGGTAGAATGATGGGAGTGTTGCTGTGCTGCAGTTGAGGAGACGCTGCGTGGAGGCCTTCCTGCTAATTTTAACCCCCCAAATTCCTGAGTTGTTAGAGTCCCCCTGCGTGAAGGTGGAACCAGTAATTTATAGGCTAGACTTCTTTCAGCTGTTTTTCTGGAACGGACCAATCCCAGGATGTGGTCCACTATACTAATCTATTTGCCTTGAGCAGTATATTGCCAAACACAACCAATTAGGTGTATATTCACGTGCGCGTGCATGGTATCCCACCACAAGAGTGGAAATGAAAAAATTTTTTGGCCCTCACACTTGTTCAATGGGTCTCTACAGAACACTACATTGGAGGCATTGGGTCCCCTACTGTAATTTCCCCTCCCCCCCCCCCCCCCTTCCCTCCCTCCACCCCACCCTCCTCCGCCCCCTCACGTCCCTCCACCCCCCCTCCCGCTCCCCCCCCCTCCCTCCCCCCCCCCCCCCTGCCCCTCCATCCTTTTCCCTCCTCCTCCTTTCCCTCCCCTCCCTCCCCCTCCCCCCCCCCCCCCCTTCCCCACCCCCCCCCCCACCCCCTCCCCCCCCTTCTCCTCCCCTTCCCTCCCCTCCCTTCCCTCCCCCCCCTCCCCCCCCCCCCCCTTCCCTCCCTCCCTCCCCGCCCAGCCTTTCCCTCCCTCCCCCCCCCCCTTCCCTTTTCCTCCCTCAATTTCCCTCACCCTCCTCCCCCTCATCCCCCCCACCCCCCCCCCCCCCTTTCCCTCCCCCCCTTCCCTCCCTCCTTCCCTCCCCACCCCCCCTCTCCCCCCCCCCCCCCTCCCCCCCCCCCTCCCCTCCCTCCCTCCCCCCCCCCTCCTCCCTCCCCCTCCCCCCTCCCGCCCCCCCCCCTCCTCCCTCCTTCCCTCCCCTCCCTCCCTCCCCCTCCCCCCCCTTTTTTTTCAGCTGTATGCTAGAAACCGTCTACCAAAATCCTATTGCGGTTGTAAGGCATTTTAACGATAACACACAGCTTGTTCCCCCCGGTGCAACCCGGTCATGACAGGATTCATAAATTGAGGCCTTTATTGATAGCCTGTCTAAAGCTTTGCAGAGGTTTACATCCCTTCCCAGAATATCTGTATTGCTGAGTCCCTTAATGCTCTACAAAGGGGCGCCTAAAATATTTCCGTCCCATACATCCCAATTAAGCGTTCTCTGCTATGGCTCATTATATAAGCTCTGTAAGATGTAGTACTGGTCACTAGCAAGTTTATGAATATTGAGGGCAAGGACTCCACATTTAACCCCCTTTGTCCACTGGATTTAACGGTCAGTGGGCAAGATATTCTGGGAGCTCATTTCTCCATTGCGGGCCAAGGTTCCACTTAATAGTTTGGATTAACTTTTATACAAGTATTCCCTTGTTTAGATATCTTGTATTCTTTTGACCACCCCAGCCTGTGGCACCATAAATCATATTCGAAAAGGGTTGCCCCAAGGCTTACTGGATAAGACATAAAGCGTGGAGAGATTTTGCTCTAAGAAGCTAATGACTCCTGGCGATCAAGTTTTGTGTCTAAGGTTTTGTATTCATGCTGACCACCATCCACGTGAGTTTCGGAAAGAGTATGGCACATAAGTGGTGGTAGGCCCCCAAAATTCGACCACTCTGTAAGCAAAGAATACAACAATACATGGGTGGCGTTGACAAACTATCCGATCCACACTACTACAACGCCACCAAAAAACAAGGGGGCCATGTACCATAAATTAGCCATTTATCTTTTGCAAAAAACGGCCTCATAATTCGTATATTGTTTACAAGACAGTGGTACCAGAGCTGTACTTGTCCTATTTAAGTTCCAGCCAGCTGCACAGCTTAATTCCATCTATGTGTTTGGGTAGTGTGAGGATTCCCGGAGATGCCTAGTAATGCTAAGTAGCTAGAATAGTAGGAAATCCTTTTTTTTTTTAGAACCCAGTCCACCACCACGCTAATAAGGCACCATCCCCAGAGGCCTGCAAGGTTTTGGCCGTAAATGGGACTAGGCGAGATACAGGTATTTTTGTGGCCCTAGCAGCCTGCTTGTATGTCGGAAGCCCTTTTTGAGCGCTACCATACCTTTGGTGCACTTTGAAAGTTAAGATAGGATAGGAGCTCTCTGATTTGTGGGTGTCCTAGCCCTATTTGGCATGCGCCGGGTTCATTTGCTTTTTCTGAAATAGCTTTGTGGTTGTGACAGGTAAGGTCCTCCTTCTAGTAAAATAGTTATTTACTTAAAGGGGGCATAAGGTACAAATGTGTTTTATTGTTCAGTAATGTGTAACTAACCGCTAGTTTATTTTTCCCAGGATTTTTGAGGTTCCTGTAAAATACCCAGTAACATGGTGATGCGTTATGGTGTATTTTACAGTAAATGGTATGAATGGTTCTGATGTATGCATTTAACAACTGCTTTTATCTATTCAAGATGTTACGGAAAAAAACTGGAGGAACGTAACAACTAAACTCCAACAGAAGCACCTAGTCTGTGCTGGGGCAGAGCTTGTAAGGTTCAAGGGCGCTTGTGGCAAATGATAAATGAAAGGGAATTTTTATTTTCATCTTTCCGATCTGATGCTACAAAACTTTTTTCACCACAAGCGCAATATACTAGTCTTGTGCTGGGGCAGAGCTTGTAGTTCAGGGCGCGTGTGGCAAATGAATGAATAGAAAGTTAATTTTATTATTCCATCTTTCATCGTGATGCTACAAAACTTTTTCACAGCAAAGCTCAATAGCCTTCACTAAAGCTATCAATATTGACTTCTCAGTAATGCAAATAGTCAACAACCCAGGAGGCAAAGATATCCAGCAAGTAGGAAGATTTGAAACATATTTTCCAGGTTTTCCAGGCCCGATCCATGGCGAGTTCTGTCTGCCTAAAAGTTTCGAAATCATTTTGAATGCGGCTACACGATTGCATGTATGAACACAAAGAAAATGTTGTATAGCTAAAGGTATGTAGATTTCCAAAAATATATAGTTTGTGTGGGTATTTCCTGAGTTGGAGGGGGTTTAACCGTTAAAATTCTGGAACCTTGCTGTAATTAAGGCCACTGTGCCCTTTGTCTTATTGGTGACTAGTGCTTCCAGTCCGTGTTGTAACCACCCAATGCCTATACCGTTTGATTCCGACAATTTAGGAGATGATATTTTGGTAATTTTTTTTTACATTACATGGGGGTTTTGTGTGATTTGGAACTTTGAAATGTTTTTCTTCTTTCTCACTTTTTCCAGAAAATGTGTAGAAATGCCAAAGTCTACGAAGACTGCGCCCACACCCAGTGGATGTTATGAATGAACGAACTACAAGTTACGTAGCTGAAGGTATGTAATCTGGAATATATAGTTTTTGCGGGGGTATTTCCAAGTTAGAGGGGTTTTCAGTTTGGGAAAAATCTGGGGAAAATGCTGTTATTGGCTCACTGCGCATTGTTTTTACTTTTTGAACAGTCGCTTCCAACGTCCGGTGGTGGTGGTACCCAACATATGGCATACCGTTGATTCAGGAATTTAGGAGATTGATATTTATTACCTTTTTTTTTACATTCCATGACGTTTTGGCATGATTTTTACCTTTTGAAGGTTGTTTTTGTTCTTTTTCGAAAAAGTGCGACTTCTACGAGAACTAACTCTAACTGGCGCCACCCATTGATGGTATAATGAACGAACTACAGTGCTTACATAGCTGAAAGGTTGTGTAGAATTTCAGGAATATATAGTTTTGTGGTGATATTTCTGAGTTATCATCAGTGGTGTTTTGTGGAAAAAAATGCATACTGTTCAAATTTGGAGTTGGCTAAATATTTTCGCTGTTTTCTTGAGCCCATCATGCATTGTTCAATTTGTGGCTTTTTTCGCTTCCACGGGAGTCCGCGTGTGTAACCACCACACATTGGTCATACACGTTTATTTAGGACTTTGGAGATTGATATTTAGTAACTTTTTTTTACATTCCTGATGTTTTGGCAGATTTTTTGGCCTTTTGAAGTTGTGTTTTTGTTAATTTTTCAGAAAGTGCGAACTTCTACGAGGAATGCGCCCACACAATTTGTGGTATGAATGAATGAACCTACAGTTCTACATAGCTGAATGTTTTAGATTTCGGAATCGATAGTTTTGTGGGGGTATTTTCTGAGTTAATCAGGGTGTTTTGTGGAAAAAAAATGCATACTGTTCAATTTGGAGTTTTGGCTTACTATTTTCGCGGTTTTCTTATCCATCATCAATTGTCTCCACTTTGGGTGGCTTTTCTCGCTTCCACGTCGCGTTGATAACCACACATATGGCATACCGTTTGATTCAGGACATTTGGGAGATTGATATTTAGTACCTTTTTTTTATCATTCCATGAGGTTTTGGCATGATTCTCCCTTTGAGTTGTTTTTTGTTCATTTTTTCAGAAAAGTGCGAACTTTCTACGAAGAACGCTGCGACCCACCAAATTGATGGTATGAATGAACGAACTACATTGCACATCGCTGAAGGTGTTGTTATTTCAGAATTATAGGTTTGTGGGGTATTTCTGAGTTATCATGGTGTTTTGTGGAAAACAATTCATACTTTTTCAAATTGGAGTTGCTAAATATTTTCGCTGTTTCTGAGCCCATCATGCATTGTGTCCTCACTTTGTGGCTTTTTCGCTTTCCATTCGCGTGTGTACCACACATATATTGCATACCGTTTGATGCAGGACATTTGGGAGATTGATATTTAGTAACTTTTTTTAACATTCCATGAGGGTTTGGCATGATTTTTATTTACCCTTTGAAGTTTTTTTTGTTCTTTTTTCAGAAAAGTGCGAACTTCTACGAAGAACTGCGCCCACACCATTGAGGGTATGACTGAACAACTACAAGTGCTACATAGCTGAAGGTGTGTAGATTTCAGGAATATATAGGTTTTGGGGGGGTATTTCTGAGTTATCAGTGTGTTTTTTGTGAAACAACTCTGCAGACTGTTCAAATTGGAGTTGGCTAATATTTTTCGCTGTTTCTGAGCCATCATGCTTGTCCTTACTTTGTGGCTTTTTTTCGCTTCACTCCGCGTGTGTACCACACATATGGCAATATAACCGTTTGATTCAGGGACATTTGGGAAGGGTTGGATATTTAGGAAACTGTTTTTTACATTCCATAGGGTTTTGGCATGATTTTTTACCTTTTTGGAATGTTGTTTGATGTGTTTCATTTTTTTGAAAGATCCTGGTAAAGTGGCAAACTTCTACTAAGCACCTGCGCCACACCATTGATGATATGATGAACAAACTACAGCTTACATGCTGAAGGTGGTAGTTTTCAGGAATCTATAGTTTGTTGGGTTATTTTCTGATTGGGGGGGTGTTTTTGTGGAACAACTGCAGTCTGTTAAATACAAACTGGCCAACAAATGTTTTCTGCTAACTGACTTTGGCACTGGTCACGCTCCTGGGTTAGTTGGTAGCCAATGTCTCTGGGTACAGCCCATGAATTGCTGGTCATACCGTTTTATTTTAATTCTTGAGGGGTTAGGCTTTCATATTTGAGATGTTTTTGAACTTTCCTCCCATTTTTTTACATTATAATGTTATATAAGATTGATTATATAGATGGACCAAGCTACACAAATAAACGTTAAATCCCATTATAGGAGGATATAATGATTAATGAGGACATGACAGACACAATATATCACAGTATAAATCCATTATAAGGCTGATAGAAGATTGATTCATAGATGGACATAAGACTACCATATAAAACGTATACATCCCTTATAAGGATATATAATATTGTATATAAAGATGGACAACAGACACATATAACAGTATAATCCATTATAAGATGATAGAAATAGATTGATTATATAGAGGACAGACGGACCATATAAAACAGTATAAACACATTTAATGATTATATAAGATTGATTATATAGACGCAGACAGACACAATATAAATTAAACCATATAATCCATTATACGGATGATATAAGTATGACTAATCGATGGAATACAGACACAATATAAACAGTATAAATCCATTTATAGGATGATAGAAGATTGATTACATAGATGGACACGACAAAGCATATACAGTATAAATCCTTATAAGGATTACATTGATTATAATAGATGGACAACGACACACAATATAAACAGTATAAATCCTTATATAATATAGAAGATTGATTATATAGAGCGACAGACAGACACCATATATAACAGTATAAATCCATTATAATGAGATAGAATATTGATTAATAGATGGACAACGACAAATATAAATATAAATCCTTATAGAATGTAAGATTGATTATATAGACTGACAGCAGTACACAATATAAACAGTATAATCCATTATATGATTATAGATTGATTATATAGATGGATCAGACAGACACAATATATACAGTATAGAATCCTTATAAGGATGATATAAGAGTGATTAAGAGATGGACGACAGACACAATATAAACAGTAAAATCATATAAGATTTGATAGAAAATGATTATATAGATGGATAGACCAGACACAATATAAACAGTATAAATCCATTATAAGGATGATGAAGATTGATTATATATATGGACAGACAGACCCATATAAACAGTATAAATCCATTATAAGGATATAATATTGATTATAGATTGGACAACAGACAACTATAAACCCGATAAATCGTCATTATGGATTGAATATTGAGTAAAGATGGACAGACAGACGCACAATAAACAGATAATCCATTATAGGATTATAAAGAATTGATTATATAGATGGACAGAGACACAATATAACGTATAATCCATTATAAGGATAAATATTGATTATATAGATGACAACAGAACAATATAACATATAAATCCATATAAGGATGATAAAGATTTGATTATAAATGGATAGACAGACCCAATATAAACAGTATAATCCATTATAAGGATGATAGAAGAATAATTTTATAGAGACACGACCAACAAATAAACAGTATAAATCCATTATAAGATGATAGATATTGATTATAGAGGCAGACAGCACCAATATAAACAGTATAAACCATTATAAGGATAGAGAAGATTGATTATATAGATGGAAGACAGACACCATAATAACATAATAAAATCCATTATAAGGATGATAGAAGATGATTATATAGATGGATAGACAGACACAATATAACAGTATAATCCATTTAAGGATGATATAATATTGAGTATATATAATGGACAGAGACACATATAACAGTAAATACTTATAAGGATAATATAAAGATTTATTATATAGATGGACAGACAGACACAATATACAGTAATATCCTTTATAAGGTGATAGAAATTGATTATATAGATGGACAGACAGACACCAAACACAGTATAAATCCATTATAAGTATGAAGTAAGATTGATTATAGTGTACGGGAGACAGACCACAATTAAACAGTATAAATACCTGTATGAATTAAGATTGATTATATAAGGACAGACAGAACAATATAAACGTATAATTCCATTATAGAGGATGTAAGATGATTAATAGACGGACAGACAGACACACATATACCGTATAAATCCATTATAAAATAATAGAAGATTGATTAATAGATGACAGACAGAACAATAAAAACAATAAATCCATTATAAGATATAAATATGATTATATAGATGGACAACAGACACATATAAACAGTATAAATCCCTTATAAGGATGATAGAAGATTGATATATAGACGGACAGACAACCCAATATAAACAGTATAATACATTATGAATAGATATAAGATTGATTATATAGACGGAAGACAGACACATATAAACGTATAAATCCATTAAGTATGATATAGATTGATTATATCGATGGACAGACAGACACAATATATACAGTATAAATCCATTATAGATGATAGAAGATGATTACATAGATGGACAGACAGACACAATAAAACAGTATAAATCCATTATAAAGATAGTAATATTGATTATATAGATGGAACAGACACAAATAAACGTAAACACTAATTATAATGCATAAAGATTGATTATATAGATCGGATAGACAGACCAATATATACAGTATAAATCCATTATCACTGATAGAGAAGATGATTACATAGATGGACAAACAGCCAATAACAGTATAAATCCATTATAGGATTGGATGACAGATTCTGTTATATAATGACTCAGGAGCAACAACCAATAATAAACAGTTAAATCCATTATAATGATTAAGATTGATTATATAGATGGACAGACAGACACAATATAAACAGTATAAATCATTATAAGGATGATAGACGATTGATACTAGATGGACAGACAGACCACATATAACAGTATAAATCCATTATAAGGATGATAGAAACATGATTATATAGATGGATAGACAGACACAATATAACAGTATAAACTCCATATAGATGATAGAGAATGATTATATATGGACAGACAGACACATATACCAATAAATCTTATAAGGATATAATCTTGATTATAAGAGATGACAATAAACCAAGACACAATATAAACCGATAAATCCATTATAATGGATTAAATTGATTATAAGATGGACAGACAGACACAATATAACCGATAATCCATTACATGGATGATAGAAGATTTATATGGACAGACAGACCCAATATAACGGTATAATCCATTATAGGATGATAAAGATGATTATAAGATGGGACAGACAGAACAATCTAAAAACATTCAATAATCCTATAAGATGATAGAAGATTGATTATCTAGATGATAGACAGACACAATAAACAGTATAATCCATTATATGCATATAGAGATATTTTAGAAGGACAACCGACACAAATAACAGTATAAATCCATTATAGGATGATAGAAGATTGATTATCATAACTGGCAAAGGACAGACACAATATAACAGTATAAATCCATTATAAGTAGACGATAATGATTGATTATAGTAGATGACAAGACAGAACGCAATAATAAACAGATAAATCCATTATAAGAGTAGAAAGAATGATTATATAGAATGATACACCAGACACACTATAACAGTAATAAATTCCTTATAAGGATATAGTAATTGATGTATATGAGGACCAGACAGATTAATTCACAATTAACAGATAAATACATTCTCAGAACTATAAGATTGACTTATATAGATGGCTGAAGACACAATTAAACAGTATAAATCCATTAATAGGTGTATAGAAGATTGGGATTATATAGATGGACAACAGACACATATAAACAGTAAAACTCCATTATAAGGAGATGAGTGTATAGCGGGACAGATCTTTAACGTATATACATCAAGTATAAAAGATTAATTAGATTCGAGACACAATTTTAAACAGTATAAATACCATATAAGGGTGATAGAAGATTGCTTATATAATGTTAGAATGAGACACAACTATAAACACGTATTATAGTCATTATAAGGAGTAATAGAAAATGATTATAGATGTCGATGAGACAACAAATTAACAGTATAATCCATTATAAGGATGATGAAATGATTATATAGATGGATAGACAGACACAATATAAACAGCTATATCCATTATAGGATGATAGAAGATTGATTATATATGGATAGACAGACACAATATAACAGTATAAATCCATTATAAGGATGATAGCAAGATTGATATATAGATGGACAGACAGACACAATTAAACAGTATAAATACATTTTAAGGATGATGGAAGATTGATTATATAGATAGCAGACAGACATTAATAAAACGTATAAAAGTCCATTATAGGGATGGATATAAGTATTGGGGACGATTATAGATAGGACAGGACAGACACAATAGTAACAGTAGTAATAAATCAGTTAATGGATAAATAAGCGTATTATACAGAGGAGAGACAGACACAATATAAACAGTTTTAAAATCCATTATAGGGATGAAATAAGATGATTATATAGATGGACAGACACAATTAAACAGTATAAAATCCTTATAAGGATGATAAAATTGTTATAATACTAGACGCACAAGATAAACGTATATTGTTACATCATAAATCCATTTATAAGGATCATGATATATTGGCATTATCAGTTACTGAAGCAACAGAACAACAATAAACAGATAGCGAATTCCATATAAGGATGATAGTAATGAAATTATTAGGACGGACAGACAGACCAATATAAACAGATATAAATCTATTAAAGGATTAATATAAATGATATATAGCGGACAGACAGAACGCAATAAAACGCTATAATCAGTAATATAGGGATGATAACTAAGATGATTAATCGAGGCAGAACAGAACAACAAAAACAGTATAAACTCATATAAGATGATCTAAGATGATTAAATATGGATTGACAGGGACGACAAATAAATACGTATAAATTCCAATAAGGATGGATGAGCATTGAATTATAGATGAGACAGACAGACATAGAATACTATAAATCGATTATAAGAGTATAATATTGAATTACTCATAGAGACAGACAGACACAATAAACAGTTATTATTAAATCAACATTATAAGATGATGAAGAATGATTATATAGATGGACAACAGAGCACACAACAAACAGTATAAATCAATTATAAAGATGATAGAAGATGATATATAGACGTCGACAGACAACCACAATATAAAACAGTAATAAATCCTATAAGGTAGTAGAATAGAATATTTATATGGACGGGGACAGACACGATATAACCGATATAAATCCATATAAGGTGATAAATCTTATTATATAGATGCACGGACAGACACAATATAAACCGCATAAATCATTAATCAGGATGTATAAGATTAACTATATAGATGGACAGACAGACACAGATATACAGTAAAATAAATCAATTAATAATGATGATAGAAGATTTGAATTCTAGATGGAGAGACATTACATAAAACAGTATAAAGTCCATTAAGGATGATATAAGAAAGATTAATATAGTGGACAAACAGACACAAAATAATAGTATAAATTCATTACGAATGATATAAGAATGATTATATAAGGGCGACAGACGACACAAGTAAAACAATATATCCATTCTAAGATGTAATATAAGAAGGAGTATATAGATGGACAAACAGACACAAATAAATAGTAAATTCATTAAGAATGATATACGATTGATAACTAATTGCCAGAAGACAGACACAATAATACAGTATAAAATACCTTTTAAGGATTGACTGTGATTTAACCCTTTGCCTCCCAAGAGCGTGAATATATGATCATGCAGACAAGTACCAACTGCCACAGATCGATATTCACGATCTCATCACTTCTGGTCCGGGAGGCGATGCCCGAATGAGAGCGGGGAAACCGCTTCCCCGCTCTTGCCAACCCCCTAGGCAACGAGCAATGTCGGTTACTTACTCTCCCCGGTCCACGATCGGCCGGAGACAGCCCAATGGGAAAGGCACTGACAGCACAGTCACATGGGCAGTGACTTGCGAGATCAGTGTAAAAGGAACCTCCCCCTGCTGGATTTTTTCTCGAACAAATTTACCTGGTGGGATTACGGTTTGCTGGAGCACTCCTGCTGTGATCTGCTGTGAATCCCAATTAGCATATCACAGCCAGGTGTTAAGGGTGTGATTAGATAGTGGCTAAGAGGTGTTATAGGAACGCCCAGAGTAAGGTGTTAAAACAGCATTGTACATGGCAGACAGTTGGTGTCGAACCCCCCCACCTCTATTTAGGCTTGGTTTCTTTATTTTCACATAAATGGCCTCCTTAACACCTCTCTTGAACCAGTCACGTTCCTTCGCCAGTATGTTAACATTACAATCTTCAAAGGTATGTCCTTTATCCTTAAGATGCAGATACACGGCTGAGTCCTGACCCGAGGAATTGGCTCTTCTGTGCTGGGCCATACGTTGATGCAGTTGCTGTTTGGTCTCCCCCACATACAAATCAGAGCATTCTTCACTGCACTGCACCGCATATATGATGTCGCTTTTCTTGTGTTTTGGTATTGGGTCTTTTGGATGTACCAATTGCTGCCTCAGCGTGTTGCTCGGTTTAAAGCAGACAGGGATACGATGTTTTTTGAAAATTCTTCTTAATTTCTCGGAGACCCTCTCTTCACTTGTATACCCACCAAGGAGGCTGTTGACATGGTGAGAAAACGGCTGGGCCAAGACAGCACTCTTACCAGCAGAACTGATCTCAACCCAGAACAGGTATGTTCCTTGTTGGACTTGTGCCTGAATACCACCTATTTCAAATACAGGGATAAGTTCTATAAGCAAAAACATGGATGTGCTATGGGATCTCCAGTTTCACCTATTGTGGCCAACCTTTACATGGAGGAGGTAGAAACACAGGCGCTTAATACCTTTAAGGGCTTAGCACCCAGCCACTGGTTCAGATATGTTGATGACACCTGGGTTAAAATCCACCAGAAGGAAGTACAAGCTTTCACAGAACACATTAATGCGGTAGACCAAAACATTAAATTCACAAGGGAAAAGGTACAAAACAACAAACTGGCTTTCTTGGACTGCTTGGTAGAAGTTAAGGAAAATGGTAAACTGGAAGTAGAGGTTTACAGAAAACCAACACACACAGATCAGTATTTGATGTTTGACTCCCACCACCCTTTAGATCACAAGCTGGGTGTCATCAGAACCCTGCAACACAGAGCCGAGAACATCCCCACTAGCACAGAGGCGAAGGCTAAAGAAATGAAACATCTCAGAGGAGCCCTTAAAACTTGTGGATATCCAGACTGGGCCTTTGTCAAAAGAAGTAGAAGGAAAGAAAAGAACACAAATACCAACAGTGAAGGGGAAAAGCAAGACAGGAGGAAGAACATGGTCATCCCATATGTAGCAGGGGTCTCTGAGAAATTAAGAAGAATTTTCAAAAAACATCGTATCCCTGTCTGCTTTAAACCGAACAACACACTGAGGCAGCAATTGGTACATCCAAAAGACCCAATACCAAAACACAAGAAAAGCGACATCCATATATGCGGATTGCAAGTGCAGTGACGATGCTCGATTTTGTATGTGGGGAGACCAAACAGAACTGCATCAACGTTACTGGCCCAGCACAGAGAGGCCAATTCCTCGGGTCAGGACTCAGCGTGTATCTCGCATCTTAAGGAATAAAGGACATCCTTTGAAGATTGTAATGTTACATACTGGCGAAGAACGTGACTGGTTCAAGAGAGTGTTATAGGCGCCATTTATGTGAAAATAAAGAACACAGCCTTAAATAGAGGTGGGGGGGTGGGTTCGAACAAAGGTAAACAACTGTCATGCCATGTACAATGCTGTTTTGACACCTTAAATGCTGGGCGTTTCCTTAACACCTCTTAGCCACCTATCTAGTAACATCCCTTAACACCGGCTGTGATAGCTAATGGGATTTCCAGGGTACATAATTGCCACAGATTCTTGTAACAATAGTACATTCTGCAGTTGAGAAGAAAGCCAGTCGGCGATGACTAGCGAAACGTCTCAAAACTACATTTCAAGTCGCACGTGACTAATTGATGCTACAACAGATTACCGGAGCCTGGATGATGAAGAACCTTTCCACAAGCAGATAGAAGATTATTATATAGATGGATCGACACACAATTATACAACAGTATAAATCCAGATATAGGTGCTGCGAAATTGATTAATATATGGATAACAGACACAAATAACAACGTATAAATCCATATAAGATGATAGAAGAATGATGTATAATAGATGGATAGACAACAACAATATAAACCAGTAGAAATACAATTTTTAAAAAAGGATGGATAGAAGATGATTATATATAGATAGATAGACAGACACTATCAAAACAGTATAAAGTCCTGAAGGATGATGATAGAGATTGAGTTATATAGATAGACAAGAACAGACACCATATAAACAGTATAACACTACATTATAAGGATATATAAGATTTATTATACAGAGAGAGACAGAACAATATAAACAGTTTAAAAAATCCATTAGAGGGATGAATAAGATTGATTATATAGATGGACAAGACACAATACTAAAACAGTATAAATCCGTATAAGGATGATAGAAATGATTATAGATGGACAGACAGACACAATATACACAGGTATAAATCCATTTAAGAGATATAAATATTGATATATATGCTGGATAGACAGACACAATATAAACCGGTATAAATCCATTATAAGGATGTAGAAGAGTTGATTATATAGACGGACAGACAGCACAATAATAAACGTAAAATCTATTATAAGGTATAATATTGATTATATAGCTGGACAGACAGACACGATATAAACCGTATAAATCCATTATAAGGATGATAAAAGAATGATTATATAGATGGACAGACAGACACAACATAAACAGTATAAATCCATTATAAGGATGATAGATTGATTATATATATGGATTGACAGACACAATATAAATAGTATAAATCCATTATAAGGATGATAGAAGATTGATTATATAGACGGACAGACAGACACAATATAAACAGTATAAATCCATTATAAGGATATAATATTGATTATATAGCTGGACAGACAGACACAATATAAACCGTATAAATCCTTATAAGGATGATGGAAGAATGTTATATAGAGGGACAGACAGACACAACATAAACAGTATAAATCCATTATAAGGATGATAGAAGATTGATTATATAGACGGACAGACAGACACAATTATAAACAGTATAAATCCATTATAAGGGACATAATATTGGATTATAAGCTGGACAAGACAGTACACGATATAAACCGTATAAATCCATTATAAGGATGATAGAAGAATGATTATATAGATGGACAGACAGACACAAATAACAGTATAAATCCTTATAAGGATGATAAGATTGATATATAGACGGACAACGAATCAAATTACAGATAAATCATTCAAGTAAACATAAATTGATTATATAGATGGTCAGTGAGACACAATATAAACAGTATAAATCCATTATAAGGATGATAGAAATTGATTATATAGATGGACAGACAGACACAATATAAACAGTATAAATCCATTATAAGGATGATAGAAGATTGATTATATAGACGGACAGACTCAATATTAACAGTATAAATACATTCAAGTATAACATAAGATTGATTATATAGATGGTCCAGTGAGACACAATATAACAGTATAAATCCATTATAAGGATGATAGAAGATTGATATAGATGTTTAGTGAGACACAATATAAACAGTATAAATCCATTATAAGGATAATAGAACAATGATTATATAGATGGTCAGTGAGACACAATATAAACATGTATAAATCCATAAGGATGATAGAAGATTGATTATATAGATGGTCATGAGACACAATATAAACAGTATAAATTCATTATAAGGATGATAGAAGATTGATTATATAGATGGTCAGTGAGACACCAATATAACAGTATAAATCCATTATAAGATGATAGAACAATGATTATATAGATGGACAGACAGACACAATATTAACAGTATAAATCCATTAAGGATGATACAAGATAGATGGACAGAGATACAATATTAACAGTCACACTATTAACAGTATAAATACATTATAAGAATATAATATTGATTGATTAGATAGACAGACAGACACAATATAAACAGTTTAAATACATTTTAAGGATGACAAGATTGATTAGATAAATGGACAGACAGATACAATATTACCAGTATAAATACATTTAAGTATAACATAAGATTGATTATAAAGATGGACAGACAGACACAATATTAACAGTATGCCATATATATTCGAGTATAAGTCGAATTTTTCAGGCTTTAAAGTTAGCCTGAAAACCTAACCTCGACTATACTCGGGTCAAGTCTAATTTAGATCCAAATTCTGCAATTGCGGATAGTAAGTAGGTGGCGTTGTGTTAACCTGCATAGAAAGTCAGGAGCTGTTCTGCCTTTACAATCGTTCGCTGCTTCCTGTAGTTCTGGCTGCTGGACTCACTCAGCACTGCACTGCTCATCTGGATGCTTAAATCTAATGGGTGTCCTCAGTTTGGGGACAAAAAACCAGCTGCTAGTACGTGCAAATGACAGCTTGAAACTACAACTCTCAGGTGACATTTTTAACTATTGGGATCAGAGAGCCCTTTACTATATGGGGGCCAGAGGGCCCTTTACCATATGGGGCCAGAGGGCCCTTAACTATATGGGGTCAGAGGGCCTTTTACTATATGGGGTCAGAGGGCCCTTTAAAATATGTGGTCAGAGGGGCCCTTTACAATATGGGGTTCAGAGAATTCATGTATGGGAATTCTGCTGTCCATTTAAAGGGCAACTAATTTCTACCCTCGGCTTATACACAAGTCAATCAGTTTTTACAAATTTTACAGGTAAAAATAGGTACCCTCGACTTATACTTAGATGCCTTATACTCGAGTATATACGGTAAATACATTTAAGTATAACATAAGATTGATTATATAGATGGTCAGACAGACACAATATAAACAGTATAAATCTATTTAAGGATGATATAAGATTGATTATATAGATGGACGACAGACACAATATTACCAGTATAAATCCATTAAGGATGATATAAGATTGATTAGATAGATGGACACACAGATACAATATAAATAGTATAAATACATTTAAGTATAACATAAGATTGATTATAAAGATGGTCAGACAGACACAATATAAACAGTATAAATCCATTATAAGCATGATAGAAGATTGATTATATAGATGGACAGACAGACACAATATAACAGTATAAACCATTTAGGATGATATAAGATTGATTAGATAGATGGACACACAGATACAATATAAATAGATTAAATACATTAAAGTATAACATAAGATTGATTATAAAGATGGTCAGACAGACACAATATAAACAGTATAAATCCATTATAAGCATGATAGAAGATTGATTATATGATGGACAGACAGACACAATATTAACAGTATAAATCCATTATAAGCATGTATAGAAGATTAATTATATAGATGGACAGACAGACACTATATAAACAGTATAAATCCATTGTAAGGATGATATATGATTGATTATATAAACGAACACAGAGAATATAAACAGCATTAATACATTGTAAGGATGATATAAGATATAAGTATAAATCCATTATAAGCATGATAGAAGAATGATTATATAGATGGACAGACATACACAATATAAATAGTATAAATCCATTATAAGGATGATATAAGAATGATTATATAAAAGGACAGACAGACACAACATAAACTGTATAAGTCCATTATAAGGATGACATAAGATTGATTATATAGATGGACAGACAGACACAATGTAAATTCATTATAAGGATTATATAAAATTGATTATATAGATATACAGACAGACACAATAGCCATCGATAGCCAAAATGGCAGATTTTAAACTGGGTGGATTACACATAGTAGATTCACACTTGTGTTGCATATAAAGTATGTGTGTGGGATGTAAGAATTTTTTATACTAAAGCTGATAATAAACATTTACCGGTAGATAATGATAGTGCCCTTCCAATTAACTGTATAATTACCTTAAACAGGGATCAGGGAAACAGATCTGTCCCAAAACTTGAGATAAACATTTGCAGGCTATGATCTCTCCCAGGAAATAGTCTTACCAGAAAGTAATTTGCATAGAAGGTTTCTATGAATCTGTTGGTACACAGTGTTCAGCTGTTTATTGTATTTAAAAATGCATTTATTATTATTTATAAATTTACTTATCTATATTTATCTAAATATAGATGGTTGAAGTGTGAAAATAGATAAAGTGAAAACAGTAAAGTTAAATACACACAAACAGTAGTTGTTGCATAAAGAGGCGTAACTACGCAGTAGCTTCTGTAGCTGCAGGGGGGCCCAGAAGCCCAGAGGGGACCCATATTCTTACTTTCTCTAAGAAAGATTCAGACTACCCCAAAAAAAACACTGTAGATAAAATATGAAGGGGCCCCATTATAGTTTTGCTGGGGGGCCCAGTGATTCCTATTTATGCTATTGGTTGCATATTATATGGTGGGTTCCATGCACAGTAACTAAGGGCCATATTTATAAAACATCGTTATCGTAAAAATAACTATTGGTGTTCTACGATATGGGCCGTTCGATCGTAATCCTACGATATCGCTACCGTAAATCTACAGTACCGATATCGTAAAATACCGATCGTTATCGTAAAATACCTATCGTTATCTTAGAATACCGACCATTTTCGTAAAATACTGACCGCTTTCGTAGAATACGACCGTTATCATAGAATACCGATCGTTATTTTTCGACTCAACGTTAACGACCGTTATTCTACGATAACGATCAATATTTTACGATAACGATCAGTAATTTACAATATCGGTACCGTAGATTTACGATAGCCATATCATAGAATTACGATCGATATCGTAAAATAACGGTCCATAACGTAGAACACCGATCATTATTTTTACGATAACGATGTTTTATAAATATGGCCCCTAGGGCCATATTCATAAAGTCACTGAATCATTTTACCATTCGTTAATTTACAATCGTTATCGTAAATTGCAGATAACGATTTCGGATAACAATCGTAAATCTACGATAACGTGATCATAGATTTACAATCTACATAGAATACCATTGCAGTTGTTTACCACATGGTATTCTACATATGAACGTTTGTTAATTAACGAACGTTCGGTCATAAATACGTGATCGTGGCCATACATGTATGGCGGCTGTCACACCATAACCTAACCGCACATTGTTAGATATGGCCCTCAAAGTGGGAGGCAGATAGCGACCAGTGATAATTTTGGTTTACAATGGACAATTACTCTTGCTGGCAGGGATGGATCATTGGCCACAGGATTGATTGTTTCACTGGAATTTTTAAATTATTAGCATGTGTATGGCCAGATTAAGGGGTTTTAAAAAGGCATTTTTACTGTCACGTTGTTTTCAGTAGTATACGTCTCCTTGAGCAGCCCATGTACTAGTAGATTCAAAAAGTTGACCTATGTATACCTTAATAGGGATATTTTTGACCCAAAAAAAGTTTTGCCAGAAACCCTAAAATATCTGACACATAATTTAAAAAAAATCCTTTTATTACTAATAAAAATTCTGCCTTATTTTCCACCTTATGGCAACTTTGTACCTCTCTGAACCAGGCCAACAATGGTATTGGCAGGGAATCATTAACAGCTTATTTACTTTGTAGCTTTGACCGCTGACAATTCAGCCAATTGGAGAGCTGCATATATAGAAAGTCAATCAGTAACCAGACAAAACCTCAAATCGTTTAAAACCTGCTTTTGAATAAAGCATTGACTTTCCAATAGGATTAAGTGAAATGTGTCAATACTCAGTACAATATATTTCTTAAAGGGCATCTTTAGTGAGAAAATTAACTTTTTTTTCTTTCTTTCCATGTGTTCTATAATTCTCCCCAACCCCCAGAGTGTCTTCACTTTTTTCAGATTCCCTCTCTCTACTGAGATACACAAGTTAGAGTAAAGCTGGGTACACACAGTAACGATAAAGCCCCGATACCGTCGGATCCGACGGTATCGGGGCTTTATCGTTACTGTGTGTACGTTCGTTTCCCGAACGAGCGCGCGGCCGCGAACGATCGGGTCGGCCGTACGCTCATTCGGGAAAGGCCGAAAATTTCCATCGGCCGCGTTAGACTCCTATAGGGAGTCTAGCGCGGCCGATGGAAACACACAGTCCCGAGCGTTCTCCCTATAGGGAGAACGCTCGGGACTGTGTGTATGCAGATCTTTGAAAGATGGCAGACAGGATCTTGCAGATCCTGTCTGTCATCTTTCAGAAATCGTTACTGTGTGTACCTAGCTTAAGACGTGATTGTATTCCTCTATTCCTACTTGTATTGTCAATCAAATCTATAACGTGATCCTCTTCCCTGCTCAAGTCCCTCCCTCCTCCCTGCTCTGTTTGCACAAACATAGAGATAAGAACATAACAGGGGGGGAGATGTAGCTTTGACTGCAGAGATAAGGCTGCACTTGACCCCCCATCTTCATAGCTTTCACTGATTGATGATGGGTCACAAAGAGAGAGATCGTATCGCAGTAGTAACTGTACTGTTCTCCTTTCTCTTCCATGTCTCCAGGACAGCTTGCTTTCTATTAGCCACTGTGCGTGGGTGTGTTTTTTGGGATGTTAAACTTTTAACTCCTTTTTACTTTTAACTTTTAACTACTGCACATGATAAGCTTGTCGGTTAGCCGGAGTTGAGACATGGAGGAGGTAACAGAGGGGAGGGGGAAGGGGGGAGTGCTGCACAGAGATCTGATACCATGGAAAAACAAAGTCACTGACAGAGGTAGGATAAAGGCAGCACAGAGTACATGAATTTAGCTTTGCAATGGGGCAATGTGTTTTTTTCAATATAGATGCCCTTTAAGGCTCGTACACACGTGCAATTATTGGCCGAAATGGTCATTCGTTCAGGAATTGTTGAACGACCAACTTGGCGTATCTCCGAACGAACAACCGTTTTGGCTGATAAAGCGCCTACACACGGGCTTATTATCGGGCGAAACGTCGGGACCTTCAATCGCACGTGTGCACAAGACTTTACGCTCGGTTGGGACAAATGTCTGTCGGTCGGGGCAGTTTTTGCGACCGATCGTGTGGTCCCATAGGGAACCGCACGATTGGCCGTGATTTACCGACATGTCCAATCGTCTGATCTGGACAAACAACATCGGCCGCAGAGGCTGAAAGCGGCACAGATTTTTCAGACCAATCGTCCAATACAAGGATGTACAAGATACATGCTTTATAGTGGTAATTTTACAATAAATGGGTTCCATTGTGTTGCCATTTTATACATTAGATTGGATTACGGGTATGTAATATAACTCAAGCAAAGAAAAACAGCACACAGGCACCATGCTTCTCTGTCTCATCAAGGTAACTAAACTTTATTAACACCCTTGCATTAGCAAGACAAATCACATTACATAAGACTGCATTGGTAGGAGCGCACACAGGGTCACCATCAGTGGGGAAAGGGGGTATTCCTGTATGGGGCCCAGATCTGACAGGGGTCCAGAGAGTCGACCTGAAATACTGAATTCAGCCACTGCTCCATTGCTAGATGGAGAAGAGAAAGGGGGGAGGGGTGCTTCCTGCATTCCCTTGTGTCTGCAGCATGGCCCATGACTCACTCAGTAATTGGCTTTACTGTCTATGTGGCTCCGCCCCCTCCTGCCCCTCCCTGAACTTGTAGCTCTTCTGTGCTGTGATCTCCATAGCAGAGCAGGAGGGAGTAACTGTAAGTTATACTGAACCCATTTCTTCTTGTGAGAGTCAATAGGGGGGGACATTATTACCCTGTCTCACTGCTCTGTAGCGCTACTGAGAGTGGCTGCTAAACTTCTTTTTGGGGGCTGCTGGTACCAGTACCTATATGGCAGTGATGGCAAACCTTTTAACTTCAGATGTTAAGAAGCTACAACTTCCAGCATGCCTTGATTGCATTCTGCTACCAAGGCATGCTGGGAGTTGTATTTTCCAAAACATCTGGACTTCCAAGGTTTGGCCCCAGCAGACCCCCAAGAGAAAGTTTAGCAGTTCCTGTCAGCACAGAGCATGTGTGCTGAGTTCATTACCCAGTGCTGTCAGCTCTCCAGTTCATTGGCTGGAGTGTTTAGACCCCAACTCATTACCCAGTGTAGTCAGTCCTCTAGTTTATTACACAGTGTTGTCAGCCCTCCAGTTCATTACCCAGTTTAGCTAGCCCTCCAGTTCATTAGCCAGTAAAGTCAGTCCTCCGCTTCATTAGCCAGTGTTAATCAGGCCTCCAGTTCATTAGCCAGTTTTAGTCAGCCCTCCAGCTCATTAGCCAGTGTTGTCAGCCCTCCTGTTCATTACCCAGTGTTGTCAGCCCTCCACTTCATTAGTCAGTGTGGTCAGCCCAACACTTTATTAGCCAGTGTTAGTCAGGCCTTCAGTTCATTAGGCAGTATTATCAGCCCTCTAGTTCATTAGCAAGTGTTATCAGCCCTCCAGTTCATTAGACAGTGTTTTCAGCCCTCTACTTCATTAGCTAGGCCCAGTGTAGTCATCCCTCCAGTTCATTATCCAGTGTTAGTCAGGCCACCAGTTCATTAGCCAATGTTGTCAGCCCTCCACTCCATTAGCCAGTGTTAGTCAGGCCTCCAGTTCATTAGCCAGAGCTGTCAGGCCTCCACTTGATTAGATATAGTTGTCAGCCCTCCAGTTCATTACCCAGTATAGTTGTCAGCCCTCCAGTTAATTACAGTGTTGTCAGTCCTAGTTCATTACCGAGTGTAGTCAGTCCTCCAGTTCCTTCAATGTTGCCAGCTCCCAGTCCCAGTTCATTAAAAGCCTGCCAGTTGAGTGAAGCAGAAGAAAGGGTCTATGACACCTGGTATTCCCAGTTGGTCTCCCATCCAAATACTGACCAGGCCTGCACCTGCTTAGCTTCCAATGTCAGACAGGATCAGGTGCATTTGGGCTGGTGTGGCCAAGGGCCATTGGCCTTTCCCTCTGAGCTGATTTTAAGGCAGCCAGAGACTTTCACCCACTCCCCGGTACACTGAAGCCTTGGATGCCGCTCACCCACCAGCCTGTGGCAATGGGGCTCCTCTACCCTCCAGCCAAAAGAGGCTCTTACTCCCCCTCCAGCCATGGGGCCTAGATATTTCCTCTGGGCTGATTTCAAGGCATCCCAGAGACCCTGTAACCCATTCACCTGTACTTTTCAATCCAGGATGCTGCCACCCACCAAAACGGGGGCAGTCCTGGGGGGTTCTCCCCTTCCTCATCCTGGCTGGGGGGTCCTGGGCAGCTGCTAATTGGGCCCCCGCCATCC
The DNA here is from genome assembly GCA_019447015.1 of Hymenochirus boettgeri. Classification (NCBI taxonomy): domain Eukaryota; kingdom Metazoa; phylum Chordata; class Amphibia; order Anura; family Pipidae; genus Hymenochirus; species Hymenochirus boettgeri. The sequence continues at coordinate 172,791,450 of CM033475.1, read as the reverse complement.
AATTTGGATGTTCCGATGAGCCCCCCCGATCTTCACAGGCCATCCGTTCCATCATCTGGTATGCTGGAACAAGCCTGAACGTTTGAGTGAGCAGAGAAAAGGTCTAGACACCTGTAATTCCCATTTGGGTCCTCCTCCGGTGCTACACCAGGCCTGCACCTTGCTTGCTTTCCATGTCCAGACAGATCATGGTGCATTGGCTGGGTGGCCAAGGGAAGCCATTGGCCTTTTCCCTCTGAGCTGATTTTAAGAGCAGCCAGAGACTTTCATCACCCACTCCCCGGTAACACTGAACTCCTGAGATCCCGCTCACCCACCAGCCTTGGGCAATGGGCTCCTCTACCCTCCACCAAAAGAGGCTCTTCTTCCACTCCCCCTCCAGCATGGGCCTAGATATTTTCCTCTGGGCTGATTTCAATGCGTCCAGACTGTAACCCATTCACCTGTACTTTCAATCCAGGGATGCTGCTCAACCCCCAAACAGGGGCAAGTCCTGGGGAGGCTCCCTCTTCCTCAGCTGGGCTGGGGGTCCTGCGCAGCTGCTTTGGCCCCCAGCTCTTGGATGTCCTGATGACCCCTCGATCTTCACAGGCCATTCCCTTTCATCGTCTTGTGCTGGAGGCCTTTTTAAAAGCCTGCCAGTTGATGAAGCAGAATAAAAGGTCTATGACACCTGGTATTCCCAGTTGGTCCTCCCATCCAGGTGCTGACCAGTCCTGCACCTGTTTGGCTTCCAATGTCAGACAGGATCAGGTGCATTTGGGCTGGTGTGGCCAAGGGACATTGGCCTTTCCCTCTGAGCTGATTTTAAGGCAGCCAGAGATTTTCACCCACTCCCCGGTACACTGAAGCCTTGGAGCCGCTCACCCACCAGCCTGTGGCAATGGGGCTCCTCTAACCTCCAGCCAAAAAAGGCTCTTACTCCCCCTCCAGCCATGGGGCCTAGATATTTTCCTCTGGGCTGATTTCAAGGCATCCAGAGACTGTAACCCATTCACCTGTACTTTCAATCCAGGGACATGCTGCTCACCCACCAGACGGGTGCAAGGGTCCTGGGGGGTCTCCCTCTTCTCTCTCAGCTGGCTGGGGGATCCTGGGCAGCTGCTGTTGGCCCCGCCATCTTGGATGTCCCGATGAGCCCCCCGATCTTCACAGGCCATTCCTTTCCATCGTCATTGTATGCTGGACCTTTTTAAAAGCCTCCAGTTTAGTGAAGCAGAAGAAAAGGTTTATGACCCTGGTATTCCAGTTGGTCTCCATCCAGGTGCTGACCAGGCCTGCACCTGCTTAGTCCAATGTCAGACAGGATCAGGTGCATTTGGGCTGGTGTGGCCAAGGCCATTGGCCTTTCCCTCTGAGCTGATTTTAAAGCAGCCAGAGACTTTCATTCACCACTCCCCGGTACACTGAAGCCTTGGAGCCGCTCACCCACCACTCCCGCCTGTGGCAATGGGCTCCTCTACCCTCCTCCAAAAGAGGCTCTTACTCCCCCTCCAGCCATGGGGCCTAGATATTTCCTCTGGGCTGATTTCAAGGCATCCAGAGACTGTAACCCATTCACCTGTACTTTCAATCCAGGGATGCTGCTCACCCACCAAACGGGGGAGGTCCTGGGGGGTCTCCCTCTTCTTCCCAGCTGGGCTGGGGGATCCTGGCAGCTGCTGTTGTCCCAATCCTCTTGGATGTCCCGATGAGCCCCCCGATCTTCACAGGCCATTCCTTTCCATCGTCATTGTACGCTGGAACCTTTTTGAAAGCCTGCCAGTTGAGTGAAGCAAGAAAAGGTCTATGACACCTGGTATTCCCAGTTGGTCTCCCATCCAGGTACTGACCAGGCCTGCACCTGCTTGCTTCCATTGTCAGACAGGATCAGGTGCATTGGGCTGGTGTGGCAAGGGCCATTGGCCTTCTCCCTCTGAGCTGATTTTAAGGCAGCCAAGACTTTCACAACCCACCCCCCGGTACACTGAAGCCTTGGACGCCGCTCACCCACCAGCCTGTGGCAATGGGGCTCCTCTACCCTCCAGCCCAAAGAGGCTCTTACTCCCCCTCCAGCCATGGGCCTAGATATTCCTCTGGGCTGATTTCAAGGCATCCAGAGACTGTAACCCATTCACCTGTACTTTCAATCCAGGATGCTGCTCCCACCCCCAACAGGGCAAGGTCCTGGAGTCTCCCTCTTCTCTCAGCTGGCTGGGGGATCCTGGGCAGCTGCTGTTTGGCCCCCAGCCATCTTGGATGTCCCGATGAGCCCCCCGATCTTCACAGGCCATTCCTTTCCATCGTCATTGTATCTGGAACAAGCCTGCCATTGAGTGAAGCAGAAGAAAAGATCTATGACACCTGGTATTCCCATTTGGTCTCCCACCCGGTTACTGACCATGCCTGCACCTGCTTAGGCTTCCAATGTCAGACAGGATCGGTGCATTTGGGCTGGTGTGGCCAAGGGCCATTGGCCTTTCCTCTGATGCTGATTTTAAGGCAGCCGAGACTTTCAACCACTCCCCGTACACTGAAGCCTTGGACGCCGCTCACCCCACACCCTGTGGCAATGGGGCTCCTCACCCTCCAGCCAAAAGAGGCTCTTACTCCCCCTCCAGCCATGGGGCCTAGATATTTCCTCTGGGCTGATTTCAAGGCATCCAAGACTGTAACCCATTCACCTGTACTTTCAATCCAGGGATGCTGCTCACCCACCCAGCGGGGCAGGTCCTGGGGGGGTCCTCCCCTCTCTCCCAGCTGGGCTGGGGGATCCTGGGCAGCTGCTGTTTGGCCCCCATCCATCTTGGATGTCCCGATTGAGCCCCCCGATCTTCACAGGCCATCCTTTCCATCGTCATTGTAGCTGGAACCTTTTAAAAGCCTAGCCAGTTGAGTGAAGAGAAGAAAAGGTTTATGACACCTGGTATTCCCAGTTGGTCTCCCATCCAGGTACATGACCCGGCCTGCACCTGCTTAGCTTCCAATGTCAGACAGGATCAGGTGCATTTGGGCTGGTGTGGCCAAGGCCATTGGCCTTCCCCTCTGACGGATTTTAAGGCAGCCGAGACTTCACCCACTCCCCGTACACTGAAGCCTTGGATGCCCGCTCACCCACCGCCTGTGGCATGGGCTCCTCTACCCTCCCTGCCAAAAGAGGCTCTCTTACACTCCCCCCCTCCAGCCATGGGGCCTAGATATTTCCTCTGGGCTGATTTCAAGGCATCCAGAGACTGTACCCATTCACCTTACTTTCAATCCAGGGATGCTGCTCACCCCACCAAACGGGGGCAGGTCCTGGGGGGGGTCTCCCTCTCTCCCAGCTGGGCTGGGGGATCCTGGGCAGCTGCTGTTGGTCCCCATCCATCTTTGGATGTCCCGATGAGCCCCCCGATCTTCACAGTGCCATTCCTTTCCATCGCATTGTATCGCTGGAACTCTTTTGAAAGCCTGCCAGTTGAGTGAAGCAGAAAAAGGTCTATGACACCCCGCTATTCCCAGTTGGGTCTCTCCATCCAGGTACGGACCAGGCCTGCACCTGCTTGGCTTCCATTGTCAGACAGACAGATCGGTTGCATTTGGGCTGGTGTGCCAGGGCCATTGGCCTTTCCCTCTGAGCTGATTTTAAGGCAGCCAGAGACTTTCATCACCCACCCCCCCCGGTACACTGAAGCCTTGGACGCCCTCACCACCAGCCCTGTGGCAATGGGGCTCCCTCTACCCTCCAGCCAAAGAGGCTCTTACCTCTCCCCTCCAGCCATGGGCCTAGATATTTCCTCTGGGCTGATTTCACAGGCACCAAGACGTAACCCATTCCCCTGTACTTTCAATCCAGGGATGCTGCTCCCCCACCAAACAGGGCAAGGTCCTGGGGGTGTCTCCCTCTTCTCTCAGCTGGGCTGGGGGGATCCTGGGCAGCTGCTGTTGTGCCCCGCCATCTTGGATGTCCCGTGAGCCCCCCCGATCTTCACAGGCCATTCCTTTCCATCGTCATTGTATGCTGAACAAGCTGCCAGTTGAGTGAAGCAGAAAAAGTCTATGACACCTGGTATTCCATTTGGTCCTCCACATCCAGTATGACCCAGGCCTGCACCTGCTGCTTTTCCAATGTCAGACAGGATCGGTGCATTTGGGCTGGTGTGGCCAAGGGCCATTGGCTTCCCTCTGAGCTGATTTTAAGGCAGCCAGAGACTTTCACCCACTCCCACTCCCCGGTACCACTGAACCTTGGACGCCCTCTCACCCCCAGCCTGTGGCAATGGGGCTCCTCTACCCTCCAGCCAAAAGAGGCTCTTACTCCCCCTCCAGCCATGGGGCCTAGATATTTCCTCTGGGCTGATTTTCAAGGCATCCGAGACTGTAACCCATTCACCTGTACTTTCAATCCATGGATGCTGCTCACCCACCAACGGGGGCAGGTTCTGGGGGGGTCTCCCTCTTCTCCCCAGCTGGGCTGGGGGATCCTGGGCAGCTGCTGTTGGCCCCCAGCCACTTGGATGTCCCGATGAGCCCCCCCGATCTTCACAGGCCATTCCTTTCCCTCGTCATTGTATGCTGGACTTTAAAAAGCCTGCCATTGGTGAAGCAGAAGAAAAGTCTATGACACCTGGTATTCCCAGTTTGGTCTCCATCCAGGTACTGACAAGGCCTGCACCTGCTTAGTTCCAATGTCAGACAGGATCAGGTGCATTTGGCTGGTGTGGCCAAGGGCCATTGGCTTTCCCTCTGAGCTGATTTTTAGGCAGCCAGAGCTTTCATCACCCACCTCCCCGGTACACTGAAGCCTTGGACGAGCCGCTCACCACCACCTGTGGCAATGGGGCTCCTCTTACCCTCCAGCCAAAAGAGGCTCTTACTCCCCCCTCCAGCCATGGGGCCTAGATATTTCCTCTGGGCTGATTCATCGGCATCAGAGACTGTAACCATTCACCTGTACTTTCAATCCAGGGATGCTGCTACACCACCAAGGGGGCAGGTCCTGGGGGGTCTCCCTCTCTCTCCCAGCTGGGCTGGGGGGATCCTGGCAGCTGCTGTTGGCCCCCAGCCATCTTGGATGTCCCGATGAGCCCCCCGATCTCCAGGCCATTCCTTTCCATCGTCATTTGTACGCTGGAACCTTTTTAAAAGCCTGCCAGTTGAGTGAAGCAGAAGAAAAGGTCTATGACACCTGGTATTCCCAGTTGGTCTCCCATCCAGGTACTGCAGCCTGCACCTGCTTGGCTTCCAATGTCAGACAGGATCAGGTGCATTTGGGCTGGTGTGGCCAAGGGCCATTGGCCCTTTCCCTCTGAGCTGATTTTAAGGCAGCCAGAGCACTTTCACCCACCCCCCCGTGTACCCTGAGCCTTGGACGCCGCTCACCCCACCAGCCTGTGGCAATGGGGCTCCTCTACCCTCCAGCCAAAAGAGGCTCTTACTCCCCCTCCAGCCATGGGGCCTAGATATTCCCTCTGGGCTGATTTCAGGCCATCCAGAGACTGTAACCCATTCACCTGTACTTTCAATCCAGGATGCTGCTCACCCACCAAACGGGGCAAGGTCCTGGGGGGTCTCTCCCTCTTCTCCCAGCTGTGGCTGGGGGGATCCTGGGCAGCTGCTGTTGTGCCCCCCAGCCATCTTGGATGTCCCTGAGCCCCCGATCTTCACCGGCCATTCCTTTCCATCGTCATTGTAGCTGGAACCTTTTTAAAGCCTGGCCAGTGTGAGTGAAGCAGAAGAAAGGTCTATGCACCTGGTATTTCCCAGTTGGTCTCCCATCCAGGTACTGACCAAGAGCCTGCACCTGCTTGGCTTCCATTGTCAGACAGGATCAGGTGCATTGGGCTGGGTGTGGCCAAGGGCCATTGGCCTTTCCCTCTAGCTGATTTTAAGGCAGCCAGAGACTTTCACCACCCACTCCCCCGTACACTGAAGCCTTGGACGCGCCGCTCACCCACCAGCCTGTGGCAATGGGGCTCCTCTACCCTCCACCAAAGAGGCTCTTACTCCCCCTCCAGCCATGGGGCCTAGTATTTCCTCTGGGCTGATTTCAAGGCATCCAGAGACTGTAACCCATTCACCTGTACTTTCAATCCAGGATGCTGCTCACCCCACCAACAGGGGCAAGGTCCTGGGAGTCTCCCTCTTCCTCTCAGCTGGGCTGGGGGATCCTGGGCAGCTGCTTTTTGGCCCCCAGCCATCCTTGGATGTCCCGATGAGCCCCCGATCTTCACAGGCCATTCCTTTCCATCGTCATTGTATGCTGGAACCTTTTAAAAGCCTGCCAGTTGAGTGAAGCAGAAGAAAAGGTCTATGACCCCTGGTATTCCCAGTTGGTCCTCCCATCCAGGTACTGACCAGGCCTGCACCTGCTTGGCTTCCATGTCAGACAGGATCAGGTGCATTTTGGGCTGGGGTGGCCAAGGCCATTGTCCTTTCCCTCTGAGCTGATTTTAAGGCAGCCAGAGACTTTCACACCACCCCCGGTACACTGAAGCCTTGGACGGCCGCTCACCCACCAGCCTTTGGCAATGGGGCTCTCTACCCTCCAGCCAAAGGAGGCTCTTACTACTCCCCTCCAGCCATGGGCCTAGATATTTCCTCTGGGCTGATTTCAAGGCATCCAAGCTGTAACCCATTCACCTGTACTTTCAATCCAGGGATGCTGCTCACCCACCAAGCGGGGCAAGGTCCTGGGGGAGTCTCCCTCTTCTCTCGCTGGGCTGGGGGGATCCTGGGCAGCTGTGTTGGCCCCCAGCCATCTTGGTATGTCTGCGATGCCCCCCCGATCTTCACATGCCCATTCCCTTTCCATCGTCATTGTATGCTGGAACAAGCCTGCCAGTTGGAGGAAGCAGAAGAAAAGATCGTATGACACCTGTTATTCCCGTTGGTCCTCCAATCCAGGTACTGACCAGGCCTGCACCTGCTTAGCTTCCAATGTCAGACAGGATCGGGTGCATTTGGGCTGTGTGGCCAAGGGCCATGGCCTTCCCTCTGAGCTGATTTTAAGGCAGCCAGAGCTTTCACCCACTCCCCGGTATACACTGAAGCCTTGGACGCGCTCACCCACCACCTGTGGCAATGGGGCTCCTCTACCCTCCAGCCAAAAGAGGCTCTTACTCCCCCTCCAGCCATGGGGCCTAGATATTTCCTCTGGGCTGATTTCAAGGCATCCAGAGACTGGTATCCCATTCACCTGTACTTTCATCCAGGGATGCTGCTCACCCACAACACGGGGCAAGGTTCTGGGGGGGTCTCTCCCTCTTCTCCCCCGCTGGGCTTGGGGGGATCCTGGGCAGCTGCTGTTGGCCCCCAACCATCTTCGGATGTCCCGATGAGCCCCCCGATCTTCACAGGCCATTCCTTTCCATCGTCATTGTAGCTGGAACCTTTTTAAAGCCTGCCAGTTGAGTGAAGCGAAGAAAAGACTATCCCCCTTGTATTCCCAGTTTGTCTCCCAATCCAGGTACTGAACCCAGGCCTGCACCTGCTTGGCTTCCAATGTCAGACAGGATCGGTGCATTTGGGCTGGTGTGGCCAAGGGCCATTGGCCTTTTCCCTCTGAGCTGATTTTTAAGGCAGCCAGAGACTTTCCCACCCCACCCCCCCGTACACTGAAGCCTTGGAACGCCGGCTCACCACCACCTGTGGCTGGGGGCTCCTCTACCCTAAACCCCCAGCCAGAGGCTCTTACTCCCCCTCCAGCCATGGGCCGAGATATTTCCTCTGGGCTGATTTCAAGGCATCCAGAGACTGTAACCCATTCACCTGTACTTTCATCCAGGGATGCTGCACACCCACCAAACAGGGGGCAGGTCTGGGGAGTCTCTCCCTCTTCTCCTCAGCTGCTGGGGGGATCCTGGGCAGCTGCTGTTGGCCCCCAACCATCTTGGATGTCCCGATGACGCCCCCTGAATCTTCACAGCCATTCCTTTCCATCGTCATTGTATGCTGGAACCTTTTTTTAAAGCCTGCCAGTTGAGTGAAGCAGAGAAAAGGTCTATGACACCTTGTTGTCCCAGTTGGTCTCCCATCCAGGTACTGACCAGGCCTGCACCTGCTTGGCTTCCAATGTCAGACAGGATCAGGTGCATTTTGGGCTGGGTGGCCAGGGCCATTGGCCTTCCCTCGGGCTGATTTTAAGGCAGCCAGACTTTCACCCACTCCCCGGTCACTGAAAGCCTTGGACGCCGCTCACCCCCATCCTGTGGCAATGGGCTCCTCTACCCTCCAGCCAAAAGAGGCTTCTACTCCCCCTCCAGCCATGTGGGCCTAGTATTTCCTCTGGGCTGATTTCAGGCATTCCAGAGACTGTAACCCTATCACCTGTAACTTTCATCCCGGGATGCGCCAACCCACCAAACAGGGCAAGGTCCCTGGGAGTCCTCCCTCTTCTCTCTCTCGCTGGGCTGGGGGGAACCTGGGCAGCTGTGTTGGCCCCCAGCCATCTTGGATGTCCGATGATCCCCCGACTCTTCACAGCCTTCCTTTCCATCTGCATTGTGCTGTGAACACTTTTTAAAAGCCTGCGCTTTGAGTGAAGCAAAAAAAAAAAAAAAGAAAAAAGGGTCTAGACACCTGGTATTTCCCAGTTGGTCTCTCCCATCCCGGTACTGACCAGGCCTGCACCTGCTGGCTTTCCAATGTCAGATCAGGATCAGGTGCATTTGGGCTGGGTGTGCCAAGGGCCCATTGGCCTTTCCCTCTGAGCTGATTTTAAGGCAGCCCGAGACTTTCATTCATTCACCCACTCCGGGGAGGCCGTAAACTGAGCCCTTTGACGCCCGCCTCACCCCACCAGCCTGTTGGCAATGGGTGCTCCCTTACCCCTCCCACCCATAAGGACGGCTCTATACTCCCCCCTCCCCACGCCACCTAGGCGCCTAGGACTCCATTTCCTCTGGGCTGATCTTCAAGCATCGAGACGTGTAACCCATTCCACCCTGTACTTTCAATCCAGCGGATGCTGCTCACCCACAGCCTCAACCATCCAACGGGGCAACCGTCCTGGGGTAGCTCTCACCTCTTCTCTCCAGCTGGGCCTGGGGGGATCCCTGGGCAGTCGCTAGTTGGCCCCCCCAGCCTTTGGTGTCCTAGATTGACCCCCCGTATCTTCACACAGGCCATTCCTTCCATCGTCAATTGATGCTGGAAACCTTAATAAACCTGCCATTTGAGTGGATCAGAAGAAAAGCCACCTCCTATGACACCTGTCTCTATCCCATTGTGGTCTCCCATCCAGTACTGACAAGAGCTGCCACCTGCTTGCTTCCATGTCAGACAGGCTCGGTTGCATTTGGGCTGTGGTTGGCCAAGGGCATTGGCATTCCTCCTCTGAGCTGATCTTTTAAAGCGAGCCAGAGACTTTCACCACCAGCTCCGCCCCGGTACACTGAAGCCTTGGACGCCCTGCACCCGACCAGCCTGTGGCATATGGGGCCTTCCTCTACCCTCCAGCCAAAGAGAGGCTTTACTCCCCTCAGCCATGGGCCTAGATATTTCCGCGGGCTGATTTTCAAGGCATCCAGAGACTGTACCCATTCCCTGTACTTCAATCCAGGGATGCGAATGTCTCACTCCCTCAAGCAGGGGCAAGGTTCTGGGGGTCTCCCGTCTCCTCAGCTGGGCTGGGGGGATCCTGGGCACTTGGCTTGCGCCCCACCCAGCCCATCGTTGTTGTCCCTGATGACCCCCCCCCCCGCATCTTCACCCCAGGCCACCTCTCCTTTCGCATCGTCATTTTAATCTGGAACCCTAAAGCCTGCCATTTGAGTGAAGCAGAGAAAAGTTCTATGACACGGTATTTTCGCAGTTGGTCTCCATCCAGGTACTGACCAGGCCTCGCAACTCTTAGCCTATCCAATGTCTCAGACAGGAATCTGTCGCATTTGGTGCTGGTGGTGGCCAAGGGCCACTTGCGCTATCATCCCCCCCTCTCTGTATGTGCGTGATTTTCAAGCAGCCAGAGACTTTCACCATCACCCCCCCTTCCGTACAATCGAAGACCTTGTGTACGCCCCGTCACCCACCTCACAGCTTGCAATGGGGCTCCTCACCGCCTGCTCACAAGAGGCCTCTTACTCCCCGCTCCACCATGGGCCCTAGATAGATTTCCTCTGGGCTGCATTTCCAAGGCATCCAGAGACTGCACTACCATTCACCCTGTCAGCTTCCAATCCAGGGATCTCGGCTCAACGCCACCACAAAGCGGGGCAGAGTCTCGGGGAGGTCTCCCTCTTCTCCAGCTGGGCTGGGGGGATCGTCTGGGCAGCTGGCTGTTGGCCCCCAAGCCATCTTGGATGTCCCGATGGCCCCCCATCTTCACAGGCCATTCCTTTCCATCGTCATGTATCGCTGGAATAACCTTTAAAAGCCTGCATTGAGTGAAGCAGAGAAAAGGTCTTGACACCTGGTATTCCCAGTTTGGTCCCCTTCCATCCGGTCTGACCAGGGCATGCACCTGCTTGAGCTTCCAATGCTCAGGACAGATCAGGTGCATTTGGCTGGGGTTGGCCAAGGGCCATTGTGCCTAGTCCCTCTGAGCTGATTTTAAGGAGCCAGAACTTTCACGCCTACTCCCCGGTACAACTGAACCCTTGGACGCCGCTCACGATCTTCCACCAGCTTCGTGGCAATGGGGCTCCTCTAACCCCTCCCAGCCAAAGATGCATCGTTACTCCCCCCTCCAGCCATGGGGCCTCAGATATTTTCTCTGGCTGCATTTGCAAGGCATCCCAGAGACTGTAACCCATTCACCTTATTTCATCCAGGATGCTGCTCACCACACCAAACAGGGGCAAAAAAAAAGGCCCGGGGAGTCTCCCTCTTTACTCCTCAGCTGGCTGGGGGGCTCCTGCTCGCTGTTGGCCCCCAGCCATCTTGGAGTCCCAATGATCCCCCTGATCTTCACATTCCATTCCTTTCCATCGTCTTGTATGCTGGAACCTTTTTAAAGCCTGCCAGTTGAGTGAAGCAGAAGAAAAGGTCTATGACACCTGTATTCCCAGTTGGTCTCCCATCCGTACTGACAGGCCTGCACCTGTTTGGCTTCCCCATGTCCGACAGGATCGGTGCATTTGGGCTGGTGTGGCCAGGGGCCATTGGCCTTTCCCTCTGAGCTGATTTAAGGCAGCCAAGCCTTTTCACCCACTCCCCGGTACCCTGAAGCCTTGACGCCGCTCACCCACCAGCCTGTGGGCAAATGGGAGCTCCTCTACCCGCGCCAAAAGAGGCTCTTATCGCCCCTCTCCCATTCTCCCCCTCCATCATGGGGCCTAGATTTCCTCTGGGCTGATTTCACAATGCTTCAGAGACTGTACCCATTCACCTGTACTTCATCCAGGGTGCTGCTCACCCACCAAACGGGGCAGGATCCTGGGGGGCTCCCCTCTTCTCTCCCAGCTGGCTGGGGGGGATCCTGGCAGCTGCCTGTTTGCCCCCAAGCCATCTTGGATGTCCCGATGAGCCCCCCCGATCGGTCCACCGGCCATTCCCTTTCCATCGTCATTGTAACGCGGACGCTTTTTTAAAAGCCTGCCAGTTTGAGTGAAGCAGAAGAAAAGGTCTATGACACCTGGTATTCCCAGGTGTGATGGTCTCCCATCCGGTACTGACCATGCATGCCACCGCTTAGCTTCCAATTGTCAGACCATCAGTGCATTGGGGCTGGTGTGCCCCAAGGGCCGTTGGGCCTTTCCCCCTCTGAGCTTATTTTAAGGCATCCAGAGACTTTCACCCCTCCCCGGACAACACTGAAGCCTTTGGTACGCCCTCACCCACCAGCCTGTGGCAAATGGGCTCCTCTAACCCCTCCCGCCCAAAGAGGCTCTTACTCCCCTCACATCCCTGGGCCTAGATATTTCCTCTGGGCTGAGTTCAAAGGCATCCAGAGACTGTAACCCATTCACCTTATTTCAATCGCAGGATGTCTGCCACCCACCAAGCGGGGGCAGGTTTCTGGGGGGGGTCTCCCTCTTCTCCCAGCTGGGCTGGGTGATCCTGGGAGGCTGCTGTTGGCCCCCAGCCCATCTTGGATGTCCCTATTACCCCCGATCTTCACACGGCCATTCCTTTCCATCGTCATTGTATGCTGAACCTTTTTAAAAGCCCTCTAGCCAATTGAAAGTGAAGCAGAGGACAAGGTCGATGACACCTGTATTCCCAGTTGGTCTCCCATCCAGTACTGACAAGACAAGGCTGCACCTGCTTAGCTCCAATATCAGAACAGGTCAGGTGGCACATTTGGGCTTGTTTGGGCCAAGGGCATTGGCTTTTCCCTCTGAGGCTTATTTTAGCACCAGAGACTTTCCAACCCACTCCCCGGTACAACTGAAACCTTGAGCCGCTCACCCCCAGCCGTTGCAATGGGGCTCCTCTACCCCCACGCCAAAAGAGCTCTTACTCCCCCTCCATCCATGGGGCCTAGATATTCCTCTGGGCTGATTTTTCAAGGCATCCAGAGAACTGTACCCATTCACACTGTACTTTCAATCCAGGATGCCCTGCTCACGCCACCAAACATGGCAAGGTCCTGGGGTAGTCCTCCCTCCCTCTTCTCCTCAGCTCTGGGGCTGGGGGTTCCTGGGCAGCTGCTGTTGGCCCCCAGCCATCTGATGTCCCCGATGAGCCCCCTATCTCCACAGCCATTCCTTTCCCTCGTCTTGGTATGCTGGAACTTTTTAAAAGCCTGCCAGTTGAGTGGAAAGCAGAAGAAAGGGTCTATGACAACCTGGTATTCCCCATTTGGTCTCCCATCCAGGTACTGACCAGGCCTGCACCTGCTTGGCTTTCCAATGTCAGACAGGACATCCGGTGCATTTGGGCTGGGGGTGGCCAAGGGCCATTGGCCCTTTCCCTCTGAGCTGATTTAAGGCAGCTTGCCAGAGCCTTTCACCCAACTCCCCGGTACCTGAAGCTTGGGACGCCTCTCACGCCCCAGCCTGTGGCAATGGGGCTCCGCCTACCCTCCAGCCAAAAGAGGCTCTTACTCCCCCTCCAGCCATAGCCTAGGTATTTCCTCTGGGCTGATTTCAAGGCAGCCCCGATACTGTACCCATTCACGCTGTACTTTCAATCCGGGATTCTGCTCACCCACCAAACAGTGGCAAGGTCCTGGGGAGTCTTCCCTCTTCTCTCAGCTGGCGGGGGATCCTGGCAGCTGCCTGTTTGGCCCCCAGCCATCCTTGGATTTCCCGATGATCCCCCCGCATCCTTCACCGGCATTCTTTCCATCGTCATTGTATGCTGGACCTTTTTTAAAAGCCTGCCAGTTTGAGTGAAGGCCAGAAGAAAGGTCATGACACCTGGTATTCAAAAAACAACCCAGTTTGGTCCTCCCAGCCAGGTACTGACCCAGCGCCTGCCCTTCTTGGCTCCAATGTCTAACAGGAATCAGGTGCATTTGGGCTGGGGTGACCAAGGGCCAATTGGTCTTTCCCTCTGAGCTGATTTTATGGCACCGAAAGACTTTCACTCACTCCCCCGGTAACTGAAGCCTTGGACTCCGCTTCACTCCACCACCCTGTGGCAATGGGGCTTTTTTTCTTTCTTCTTTTTTTCGTCTTTGAAACAGGGAGCAGATTTATGTATTCTGCTCTTTTTCTTTTATTTTTTTTTCTCTGTTGCTATAATGCCCCCTCTAAAAAAGTGGGATCTACATATAACTAAAAGACCCCCCGCCCCCACCCCCCTCGCCTTCTCTCTCCCCCCTCCCCCCCCCCCCCCCCCCTCCTCCCCGTAACTAACCCTCCAGCCAAAGGAAGCTCTTACTCCCCCTCCAGCCCATTGCGCCTGATATTTCCTCTGGCTGATTTCAGGTCACCAGAGACTGTAACCCATTCACGTACTTCAATCCATGGAGCTGCTTGCTGCTCACCCACCAAGCCAGGGGCAAGGTCCTGGGGGATCTCCCTCTTCTCTCAGCTGGGTGGGGGGATCCTGGGCAGCTGCTGTTGGCCCCCAGCCATCTTGGATGTCCTGATGGAACCCCCGATCTCACAGCCATTCCTTTCCATCGTCATTGTGGCCTGAACAGCTGTCCAGTTTGATGAAGCAGAAGCAGAGCTATGACCCTGTTTTTCCCAGTTGGTCTCCAATCCAGGTACGGACCAGGCCTGCACCTGCTTACTTCAAGTCAGACCGTATTCGGGTGCATTTGGGGCTGGTGTTGCCCAAGGGCCATTGGCCATTTCCCTCTGCAGCTGATTTTATAAGGCACCAGAGACTTTCCCACCTTTCACCCACTCCCCGGGTACACTGAAGCCTTGGACGGCCGCTCACCCACCAGCCCTGTGGCAATGGCCTCCTCTACCTCCAGCCAAAAGAGGCTCTTCTACTCCCCCTCCATCATGGGGCCTAAGATATTTTCCTCTGGGCTGATTTCAAGGCATCCAAGACTGTAATCCCATTCCCGTCTGTACTTTATCCAGGGATGCTGCTCACTCCCAGCGGGGGCAAGGTTTCTGGGGTCGCCCTCTTCGTCCCAGCTGGGCTGGGGGATCCCTGGTCAAGCTGCTGTTGCCCCGCAAGAGCCATCTTGTATGTCCCGATGAGCCCCCCGTCTTCACAGGCATTCCTTTTTCCATCTTCATTGTACGCTGGCAAACCTTTTAAAAAGCCTCCCTTGAGTGAAGCAAGAAAGGTCTTGACACCTGGTAAGCCCAGTTGGTCTCCCATCCAGGTACTGACCAGGCATTCACCGCTTAGCTTCCAATGTTCAGACAGGATCGGGTTGCATTGGGCTGGTGTGGCCAAGGCCTGGCCTTTCCCCTGAGCTGATTTTAAGGAGGCAGCCAGAGACTTTTCATTCATCACCCACTCCCCGGTACACTGAGCCTTGGACGCCGCTACCCCCAGCCTGTGGCAATGGGGGCTCCTCTACCCCTCCAGCCAAAAAAGGCTCTTACTCCCCCTCCAGCATGGGGCCTAGATATTTCCTCTGGGCTGATTCAAGGCATCCAGAGACCTGTAACCATTCACCTGTAACTTCAATCCAGGGTTCATAAAGCTTCACCAACCACCAAACGGGCAAGGTCCCTGGGAGTCTCCCCTCTTCCTCTCCAGCTGCTGGGGGTATCCTGGGCAGCGGCTGTTGGCCCCCGCCATCTTGATGCCCGTGAGCCGCCCCCCGATCTTCACATAGGCCAAATTCCTTTCCATCGTCCATTGTATGCTTGAAACCTTTTTAAAAGCCTGCCAATTGAGTGGAGCAGAGGAAAAAGGTCAATACACCTGGTATCCCAGTGTGGTCTCAGCCTCCAGGTACTGACAGGCCTGTCCACCTGTCTCTTAGCTTCCAATGTCAGACAAGGATCAGGTGCATTTGGCTGGTGTGGCCAAGGGCCATTGGCTTTGTCCCTCTGAGCTGATTTTTAGGCAGCCATAGACTTTCATCACCACTCCTGGTACACTGAACACCTGGACCGCCGCTCACGCCACCATCCGTGGCAATGGGCTCCTCTACCCTCCAGCCAAAATCGGCCTTACCTCCCCCCTACCAGCCATGGGGCCTAGATCTTTTCCTCTGGGCGATTTCATGCATTCAGAGACTGGTACCCATCCCTGTTACTCTTTCAATCCAGGGATGCTGCTCACCCACCAAACGGGGGCAGGACCTGGGGGGGGTCTCCTCTTCTCCCAGCTTGTGCTGGGGGATCGCTGTGCATGCTGCTGTTGTCCCCCAAGCCCATCTTGGATGTCCCCGATGATCCCCCCGATCTTCCCAGGCCCATTACATAATTCCAGTCTGTACGCTGGCACGCTTTTTAAAAGCCTGCCAGTTTAAGTGACGCAGCACAGAAAGGTAACTAAATCTAAAAACCTGGTATTCCCAGTTGGTCTCCCATCCAGTCTGACAAGGCTGCACCTCTTGGCTTCCAATGTCAGACGGATCACTAAATTGACATTTGTTGCTGGGTGGCCAGGGACCCTTATGCCTAATGTCCCTACTGAGCCGATTTTAAGCAGCCAGAGACTTTCACTTCATGCAACACCAAAACCCCCCAAAACAAAGGTACACTGAAGCCTTGGACCCGCCGCTCACCCACCAGCCTGTGGCAGGGGCTCATCTACCCTCCAGCCAAAAGAGGCTCTTACTACTCCCCCTCCAGCATGGGGGCCAGATATTTCCTCTGGGCTGATTTCAAGGCACCAGAGACTGTACCATTCACCTGTAACTTTCAATCCCAGGGATGCCTGCTCACCCACCAAAACAGGGGCAAGTCCTGGGGATTCTCCCTCCCTCTTCTCTCCTCTGGGCTGGGGGATCCTGGGGCAGCTGCTGTTGGCCCCAGCCATCTGGATGTTCCCGATGA
This sequence comes from Hymenochirus boettgeri, assembly GCA_019447015.1. Taxonomy (NCBI): domain Eukaryota; kingdom Metazoa; phylum Chordata; class Amphibia; order Anura; family Pipidae; genus Hymenochirus; species Hymenochirus boettgeri. Next base: position 172,775,179 of record CM033475.1, on the reverse strand, counting down.
GCCCCCCGATCTCACAGGCCATTCCTTTCCATCGTATTTATGCTGGAACCTTTTTAAAAGCCTTGCCAGTTGGTGAAGCAGAAGAAAGGTCTATGAAACCTGGTATTAGCCCAGTGGTCCTCACCATCATCAGGTACTGACCAGGCCTGCACCTGCTTAGGGCTTCCAATGTCAGACAGGATCAGTGGATTTTGGGTGGTGGTTGCCAGGGCCATTGGCCATTTCCCTCTGTAGCTGATTTTAGGCAGCCAGAAGAACTTTCACCCCACTCCGCTTACAGACTGCCAGCCCTTGGATGACCCGCGCACCCAACAGCCTGTGGAATGGGGCTCCTCTACCCTCCAGCACAATAGGCTCTTACGCCCCCTCCAGCAATAGGGCCTATATTCCTCGGGCTGATTCAAGGCATCCAGAGACTGTACCCAATTCACAGCCGTACTTTCAATCAGGGATGCTTGCCACCCACCACAAACGGGGCAAGGTCTGGGGGGGTCTCCCTCTTCCCAGCTGGGGCTGGGGGGATCCTGGGCAGCTGCTGTTGGCCCCAGCCATCTTGGTTTCTATGAGCCCCCCGATCTTCACGCCATTCCGTTCCATCATCATTGTATGCCTGGAAACAAAGCCTTACCAGTGGAAGTGAAGGCAGAAGAAAAGTCTATGACACCCTAGTGTATTCCAGTTGGTCTCCCATCCAGGTGACTGACAGGCCTGCACCTGCTTAGCTTCCCAATGTCAGCAGGATCAAGGGTGATTTGGCTGGCTGTGGAAGGGCCATTGGCCTTCCCTACTGAGCTGATTTTAAGTAAAACAGAATGAGCAGATGACTTCCCCACTACACCGGTACACGAAAGCCTGGACGCCGCTCACCACCAGCCGTGGCAATGGGGCTCCTCTAACCTCCCAGCCAAAGAAGGCTCTTAACTCCCCCTCCAGCCATGGGGCCTAGATATTTCCTCGTGGGCTGATTTCAAGGCATGCCGAGACTGTAACCCATTCACCTGACTTTCAATCCAGGTGCTGCTCGCCACTCACAAGCGGTGGGCAAGTTCTGGGGGTCTCCCTCTGCTCTCAGCTGGGCTGGGTGATCCTGAGCAGCTGCCTGTTGCACAAGCCATGTGGATGTTCCCGATGGCACCAGACCCGATCTTACACAGGCCATTCCTTTTCCATCGTCATGTAACGTGGAAGCGCTTTTAAAAGTCTGCCAGTTGGGTTGAAGCGAAGAAGATGAAAAGGGTCTAGACACCTGGTATTCTTCCGTTGGGTCTTCCCATCCCGGTACTAACAGGCTGTGCACACGCTTAGCTTCAAGTTCAGACGGATCAGGTTGATTGGTGGGCTGGTGTGGCAAGGGCCAATTTGGCCTTTCCATCTCTGAGAGCTGATTGTTAAGGCACAGCCAGACGACTATTCACCACTCCCCGTACCCTGAGCCTGGGATCGACCGCTCACCCACCAGCCGTGGCCAATGGCCACTCACCCTAACCTCCAGCAAAAGGGTCTCTTACTACCCCCTCGCCATGGGGCCTCTAGTAATTCCTCTGGGCTGAGTTTCAAGCATCCAGACTGTATACCTTCACCGTACTTTTCATCCAAGGGATGCTGCTCCCACCCCCCAACAGGGGCAAGGTCCTGGGGAGTCTCCCCTCTTCTTCTCATCTGGGCGGGGGGATCCTGGGCAGCTGCTGTTGGCCCCCAGCCATCTTGGATGTCCCGATGAGCCCCGATCTTCACAACAGCCCATTCCCTTCTCATCGTCATTGTATTCTGTAACCTTTTTTAAAAAAGCCGCCAGTTGAGTGAAGCAGAAGAAAAGGTCTTGACCCTGGTATTTCCCCGTTGATCTTCCATCCAGGTACTGAACCAGGCCTGCCCCTGCTTGGCTTCCAATTCAGACAGGATCAGGTGCATTTTGGGCTGGGTGGCCAAAGGGCCATTTGGCCTTTCCCTCTGAGCTGATTTTAAGGCAGCCAGAGCTTTCACACCCCTCTCCCGTACACTGAAGCCTTGGACTCCGCTCACCCCCCGCCTGTGGTAATGGGGCTCCTCTACCCTCCAGCCAAAAGAGGCTCTTTACTCCCCCTCCACCATGGGGCCTAGATATTTCCTCTGTGCGGATTTCAAGGCTTCCAGAGAACTGTAACCCATTCACCTGTAACTTTCAATCTCAGGGATGCTGCCACCCCACCAAACAGGGCAAAGGTCCTGGGGAGTCTCCTCTTCTCTCAGCTGGCGGGGGATCTGGGCAGCTGCTGTTGGGCCCCCAGCCATTGGATGTCCCAATGACCCCCCGCTCTTCACAGTCAAAAAAAAGCCATTCCTTCCATCGTCATTGTATGCTGGAACCTTTTTAAAAGCTTGCCAGTTTGAGTGAAGCAGAGAAAAGGTCTCATGCCACCTTTTTCCAGTTGGTGCTTATCTCCCATCCATGGTAACTGAACAGAGGCCTGCACCTGCTTTGGCTTCCATGTCCAGACAGATCGGTGCAATTTGGGCTGGGGTGCCAAGGTACATTTTTGCCTTTCCCTCTGAGCTATTTTAGGCCGCCAGAGACTTTCACCCCCCACTCCCCGGTACACTGAAGCTTGGGACGCCGCTCACCCCACCAGCTGTGGCAAGGAGCTCCTCTCCCCTCCGGCCAAAAGAGGCTTCTTACTCCCCCTCCAGCCATGGGGCCTAGATATTTCCTTCTGGTCTGATTTCAAGCATTCAAGACTGTACCCAATCACCTGTACTTTCAATCCAGGAGGCTCTCCACCCCCAAACGGGGGCAGGATCCGCTGGGGGGGGCTCCCCTCTTCTCCCAGCTGGCTGTGGGGATCCTGGTGCAGCTGCGTGGGTGTGTCCCCCCAACCATCTTGGATGTCCCGAGAGCCCCCTATCTTCACCATCCATTCCCTTTCCATCGTCATTGTACGCTGAACCGTTTAAAGCCTTCCAGTTGAGTGAAGCAGAAAGAAAGGTCTTATGGCACCTGGTATTCCCATTGGTTCCCATCCAAAAAGTAACTGACTCAGGCCTGCACTGCTAGCTTCCAATGTCGACAGGAATCAGGTTGCATTGGTGCTGGTGTGGCCAAGGCCATTGCCTTTCCCTCTGAGCTGATTTTAAGGCGCCAGACGACTTTCACCACTCCACCGGTACACTGAAGCCTTGGAGCCCGCTCACCCACAACCTGTGGCAATGGGGCCTCCTCTACCCTCTCAGCCAAAAGAGGCTCTTACGGTCCCCCTCCAGCCAGGGCCTAGATATTTCGCTCTGGCTGATTCACAAGGTCATCACGAACTGTAACCATACCTGTACTTTTCATCAGGAGATGCTGCTCACCCACCACAAACGGGGGCAAGGTCCTGGGGAGTTCTCCCTCTTGCTCTCAGCTGGGGACTGGGGGGATCCTGGGAGCTGTATTGCCCCCAGCCATATTGGATGTCCGATGAGCCCCGTTCACAGGACCTTCACTTTCCCATTCATTGTATGCTGGAACTAAAGCCTGCCAGTTGAGTGAAGCACGAACCGAAAAGGTTCATGACACCTGGTATTCCCAGTTGGTTCTCCCATCCAGGTGACTGACCGGCCTGCACCTCCTGACTTCCAATTGTCAGACAGGATCAGGTGATTTGGAGCTGGTGTGGCCAAGGGCCATTGGCCTTTTCCCTCTGAGCTGATTTTTTAAGGCCAGCCGAGACTTTTCACACCACTCCCCCCGGTACACTGAAGCCTCCTTGGACCGCCGCTCACCCACACGCCTGTGCGCAAATGGGGCCTTACCCTCCCAGCCAAAAGAGCCTCTTAGCTCCCCCCAGCCTGGGCCTAGATATTTCCTTGGGCTGATTTCAAGGCATCATAGAGCGTAACCATTCACCGTACTTTCAACTTCCAGGGATCTGCTCACCACAAACAGGCGGCAAGGTTCCTGGAGTCTCCCTCTTCTGTCCCAGCTGGGCTGGGGTGGATCCTGCCAGCTGCTGTTGGCCCCCAGCCATCTGGATTGTCCCTTGAGTCCCCCCCCACCTATCTTCACAGGCCATTCCTCTCCATCTTCATTGTACGCTGGACCTTTTTTAAAGCCTGCCGTGAGTGAAGCAGAAGAAAGGTCTAATGACACCTGGTACTTCCAGTGGTCTCCCATCCAGGTGACTGACCAGGCCCCTGCACTGCTTTAGCTTCCAATGTCAGACGCGATTCAGGTGCTTGGTCTGGTGTGGCCAAGGCCATTGGCCTCTTCCACTCTGAGTGCTGATTTTACATGCAGCCAGAGGAGACTTCACACCACTCCCCGGTACACACTGAAGCTCTGGATCGCCGCTCACCCACAGCCTGTGGCATGGCGGCTCCTCAACCCTCCAAGCCAAAGAGGCTCTTACTCCCCCTCCAGCATGGGGCACTAGAATTATGTCACTCTGGGCTGATTTCAAGCATCCAGAGCTGTAACCCATTCACATTACTTTTCAATCCAGGATGTGCTCACCACCCCAAGACAGGGGCAGTTCTGGGGAAGTCTCCCTCTCTCCCACGTGGCTGGGGATCCTGGCGCAGGCTTCTGTTGTGCCCCCAGCCACTTGGGATGTCCCGAATGAGACCCCGATCTTCACAGGGCACTTCCTTTCATTGTCTTGTATGCTGGAAACCTTTTTAAAAGCACTACCCAGTGTTGAGTGAAGCAGAGAAAAGGTCTAGTGACACACCTGGTTATTCCCAGTGGGTCTCCCATCCAGGTACTGACCAGGCCTGCACCTGCTTAGCTTCCATGTCCGACAGGATCAGGCTCGCATTTGGCTGGCTGTGGCCAAGGGCCATGGCCTGTTCCCTCTGAGCTGATTTTAAGGCAGCAGAGAAACTTTCACCTCACTCCCCACCCGTACACTGAAGGCCTTGTGATGCCGCTCACCCACCAGCCTGTGGCAATGGGGGTCCACTAACCTCCCAGCCAAAAGGAGGCTCTTGCTCCCCCTCCAGCCATGGGCCTAGATATGTCCTCTGGGCGAGTTTCCAAAGGCATCCAGAGACTGTAACCCCTTCACCTGTACTTTCATCAGGGGATGCTGTCACCACACAAACGGGCGGTCAAGGTCCTGGGGGGGGTCTCCCTCTTCTCCAGCTGGGGCTGGGGGGGATCCTGGGCAAGCTGCTGTTGCCCAGCCCATCTTGGATGTCCCCGATGAGCCCCCCTTATCTAACAGGCCATCCTTTCCATCTCGCATTGGTACGCTGGTAACCTTTTTGAAAGCCTGCCAGTTGAGTGAAGCAGGAAAAGGTCAATGACACCTGTATTCCCGTTGGTCTCCCATCCCAGGTACTGACCAGCCTGCACACTGCTTGGACTTCCATTGTCAGACAGGATACAGGTGCTTTGGGCTGGTGTGGCCAAGGGCCATGGCTTTTCCATCTGAGCTGATTAAGGCAGCCAGGAGTACTTTCACCCACCTCCCGGTACACTGAAGCCTTGGACGCCACTCCCACCAGCCTGTGGCAATGGGGCTCATCTACCCTCACCAAAAGAGGCTCTTACTCCCCTCCAGCCATGGGGCCCTAGAATATGGATTTTCTATGGGCTGTTTCAAAGGCAATCCAGAGGACTGTAACCCATTTACACCCTGTACTTTCAATCCAGGATTTGCGCTCACCCCACCAAACAGGGGCAATTGGGTCCTTGGTGTCTGGATGTCTCCTGCTCTCTTCCTCTCAGCTGGTGCTGGGGGGACCCGGGCAGCTGGCTGTTCGGACCCCAGCCCGATCTTGGATGCCCGAGGCCCCCCCCGATCTCCACAGGCCTTCCTTCTTTCCATCGGTCTTGTATGTGGAACACAGCCGCCAGTTGAGTGAAGCAGAAGAAAAGATCTATGACACTGGTATTCCCATTGGTCTCCAATCCACGGTACTGACCAGGCCTGCACCTGCTAGCTTCCATGCAGGCAGGATCGGGTGCATTTGGGCTGGTTGTGGGCAAGGGCCATTGGCCTTGCCATCCTCGAGCTGATTGTTAAGGCAGCCAGAGACTTTCACACCCACTCCCCAGTACACTGAAGCCTTGGGACCGCCGCTCACCCACCAGCCTGTGGCAAATGGGGCTCCTCTTTATCCTCCAGCAAAGACCGGCTCTTACTACTCCCCTCCAGACCATGGGCCTAGATTATTCTCTGGGCTAGATTCAGGACATCCAGAAGAATCGTCTAACCCTTCACCGTACTTTCAATCCGGGATGACTGCTCACCCACACCAACGCGGGCAGGTCTGGGGGGGTCTCCCTCTTCTCTCACGCGCGCCTGGGGGATCCTGGGCAGTCTGCTGTTGGCCACAGCATCCTTGAGATGTCACGATGCACCCCCGATCTTTCACCGGCCATTCCGTTCCATCGATCATTGTATGCTTGGAACCTTTTAAAAGCCCTCCCAGTTGAGGAAGGCAGAAGCAAAAGGGTCTTATGAACCTGGTATTCCCAGTTGTCTGCATCCAGGTACTGGACCCGGCATAGCACCTGCTTAACTTCCAATGTCCAGACAGGATCAGCGTTGCATTGGGGTGTGGGCCAGCGGCCCTTAGGCCTTTCCCTCTAGCTGATTTTCAAGGCAGCCAAGAGACTTTTCCCGCACCCACTCCCCGACCACTGAAGCCTGGTGACGCTCGTCACCCACCCAGCCTGGGCAATGGGGCTCCTCACCCTCAAGCCAAAAAGAGGTTCTACTCCCCCTCAGCCTGGGCCTAGATATTTCCTATCGGGCTGCTTTCAGGGCTCAGAGACTGTAACACTTCACCTGTACTTTAATCCAGGATGCATGCTCACCCACCAACGGGGGGCAACTGGGTCCTGGGGGGTCTCCCTCTTTCCCAGCGGGCTGGGGGCGATTTCCTGGGCAGCTGCTGTGGCCCCAGCCATCTGATGTCCCGATCGAGCCCCCGATCTTCACAAGGCCATTCCTTCCATCCCTTCATGTACGCTGGAACCTTAAAGCCTGCCAGTTGAGTGAAAGCAGAAGAAAAGTCTATGTACACCTGGTATTTCCATTGGTCTCCCATCCAGGTTACTGACCAGGGCCTCACCTGCTTAGCTTCCATGTCAGACAGGTCAGGTGCATTTGGGCTGGTGTGGCCAAGTGGCCATTTGGCCATTCCACTCTGAGCTGATTTTAAAAGGCAGCCGAGATTTCACCCACCCCCCGGTACACTGAAGCTTGGTGACCGGCCGCTTCACCACCAGCCTGTTGGCAATGGGGCTCCTCTACCCTCCAGCCAAAAGAGGCTCTTTACTCCCCCTCCAGCCATGGGCCTAGATATTTCCTCTGGGCTGATTTCAATGGCTCACCAGAGACTGTAACCCATTCACCTGTACTTGTCATCCAGGATGCTGCTCACCCACCAAGCAGGGGGCAAGGTGTCCTGGGGGTCTCCCTCTTCTCCAGCTGGGCTGGGGATCCTGGGCAGGCTGCTGTTGGCCCCCAGCCATCTTGGATGTCCCGATGAGGCCCCTCCGATCCTCACAGGCCATTCCTTTCATCGTCTTGTAAATGCTGACTTAAAAGCCTGCCAGTTGAGTGAAGCAGAAGAAAAAGTTCTATGACAACCTGGATTTCCCAGTTTGGTCTCCTCCAATCCAGGTACTGACAGGCCTGCACCTGCTTAGGCTTCCAAGTCAGACAGGATCGGTGGCATTTGGGCTGGGTGGCCAAGGGCCATTGGCTTTCCCTATGAGCTGATTTTAGGCAGCCAGAAGTACTTCACCCATCCCCGTACACACCCTTAAACCTTGGACGCCGCTCACCACCAGCCTGTGGCAATGGGGGCTCCTCTACCCTCCAGCAAAGAGGCGCTTACTCCCCCTCCCAGCCATGGGGCCTAGATCTTTCATCCCTGGGTCGATTTCAAAGGGCTCATTCCTCAGCAGACTGTAACCATTCACCTGTACTTTCAATCCAGGGATGCTGCTCACCCACCAAACGGGGGCAGGATCCTGGGGGGGTCTCCCTCTTCTCCCAGCTGGGCTGGGGGGATCCTGGGCAGCTGCTGTTGGCCCCCCAAGCCATCTTGGATGTCCGATAGGCCCCCAGCGATCTCACAGTCCATTCCCCTTCCATCGTCATTGTACGCTGGAACCTTTTTAAAAAGGCCTGCCAGTTGAGTAAGCAGAAGAAAAAGGTCTATGACACCTGGATCCCCAGTTGGTCTCCCATCCAGGTACTGACCGAAGTCCCTGCACCGTGCTTGTTCTTCCAATGTCGACAGGTCATGTGCTTTGGGCTGTGTGTGGCCAAGGGGCCATTGCCTTGGCCCTCTGACGGATGTGTAGGGTGCAGTCCCCCAGAGACGTTCACCACCCCCCCGTTTACGTGGGGGAGGCGCTGAGTCCGTGGTGGGTGGGTACGGTCCGCCACCCACCACCGTGGCAATGGGTCGCTGCCTCTAGCCCTCCAGCCAAAGAGTCCCTTACCCGGCCTCGGCCAGTGGTTGCCTGGCGAGTATTGGCTCTGGGCTGATTTCAAAAGGGCTCCAGAGTACTGTGTAACCCTGTGGGTCACCGTGGTTCGGCTGGGGTGTGGTCATGTCCGTGTGGAGTTGGTGGCGCTGGTCTCTGGGGCATCCCTCGCAGCAGTTTTCAAGAGTGGCGCGGTTGTCGCCGGTCTGGCTCGGGTCATCTGGGCTGGTTATCCCGGTTACACGGACGATGCTGTGCACCCCGAGCCGTCTGATGTCCAGATTGAGCCCCCATACGTCATCGGCCAATTCCCTTATTCCCAGCGGTGCATTTGACACACCTTTAAAAGCTACCTGGTTGGAATCAGAAACGTATACACCTGGTATTCCCTTGGTCTCCCGCCAGTCTCGAGCTCCGGCCTCACGCTCTTCGTCCATGGCAACAAGCGCGCTTGCGGGCTGCCACCATTGGCCCTTTCCCTCACCGATTTACACCAAGACGTCACCCCCAGCGCGCGCACAACAACACGGAAAAAAAAATGAGTTGAAACTCTCTCCTTAATCAGCTCAAGGACAGCCACCCCTTGGCCCCCACCCAAATCACCTATCCGTCTTAATTACGCCAAGCAGTCAGCTCAGTCCTGGTATGGATCCACTTATCCCATTTTTTCTCCCTTTTCTTCTTCTTCACTCCCCTTCCCTTCTTTAACAGTTTCCTCCTACATTACGATGAGGAATTGCCTGTGAAGATCAGGGGCTCATCGGACATCCACGATGGCTGTGGCCAACATCAATCTGCCCAGGATCCCCCCATCCCCTCTGAGAGAAGAGGAGACTCCCCAGACTTGCCCTTTGGTGGGTTTACAGCATCCCTGGATTGAAAGTACAGTAATGTGGGGGGGGGGTTTACATCTCTGGATGCCCTTGAAATCACCCATATGAAATATCTGGCCCCATGGCTGTAGGGGGAGTAAGCCTCTTTTGGCTGAGGGTAGAGGAGCCCATTGCCCCAGCGGGTGGGTTTGAGCGCGTCCAAGCTTCATGTACCGGGGGTTGGGTGAAAGTCTCTGGCTGCCTTCAAATCGCTCATATGTAAAGGCCAATGGCCCCCTTGGCCCACCCGCCCAAGCACATGATCAGTCTGACATTGGAAGCCAAGCCAGGTGCAGGCCTGGTCAGTACTGGATGGGAACCAACTGGAATACCAGGTGTCCCATAGACCTTGTTCTTTCTTCCTTCACTCAACTGGCAGCTTTTGAAAAAGGTTCCAGCGTACAATGACGATTGAAAGGAATTGCCTGTAAGATCGGGCTCATCGGGAACATCCAGAATGGCTTGGGGCCAACAGCAGCTGCCCAGGATCCCCCCAGCCCAGCTGGGGAGAAGGAGGGAGACCCCCCCAGAGATCCTCCCCCGTTTTGTTGTGAGCAGCATCCGGATTGAAATACAGGTGAATGGGCTGACATGTCCCTCTGAATGCATTTATCAGCCCAAAGGAAATATCTAGGCCCCATGGCTGGAGGGGGAGTAAAGCCTCTTTTTGGCTGGAGGGTAGAGGAGCCCCAATTGCAACACCCACAGGCTGGTGGGTGAGCGGCGTCCAAGGTTTCAAGTGTACCGGGGGTGGGTGAAAGTCTCTGGCTGCCTAAAAATCACTCAAGGGAAAAGCCAATGGCCCTTGGGCCACACCAGCCCAAATGCCCTGACCTGTCTGACATTGGAAGCTAAGCAGGTTCCAGGCCCTTGTCAGTACCTGGATGGGAGACCAACTGGGAATACCAGGTGTCATAGACCGTGCTTCGCTTCACTCAATTGGCAGGCTTATTAAAAAGGTTCCAGCATACAATGAGATGGAAAAGGAATGGCCTGTGAGATCGGGGGGCTCATCGGTACATCCAAGATGGCTGGGGCAACAGCCGCCTCCCAGGTCCCCAGCCCCAGCTGGGAGAAGAGGAGACCCCCCCAGAACCTTGCCCCCTGTGGGTGAGCAGCATCCCTGGATTGAAAGTACAGGTGAATGGGTTAACAGTCTCTGTATGCCTTGAAATCAGCCAGAGGAAAATATCTAGCCCCATGGCTGGAGGGGGGAGTAAGAGCCCTCTTTTGGCCTGGGGGAGGGTATTAGGAGCCCCATTGCCACAGCTGGTGGGTGAGCGGCGTCCAAGGCTTCAGTGTCCGGGGAGTGGGTGAAAGTCTCTGGCTGCCTTAAAATCAGCTCAGAGTGAATGGCCAATGGCCCTTGGCCACACCCTCCAAATGCACCCGATCCTGTCTGACATTGGAAAGCTAATCAGTGCCAGCCTGGTCAGTACTGGATGGAGACAAATGGAATACCAGGTGTCATATTCTTCTTCTGCTTCACTCAACGCAGGCCTGGTCCAGCAACAAGACGATGGAAGAATGGCTGTGAAGATTGGGGCTCATCGGGACGCTCCAAGATGGCTGGGGCCAACATCACCCAGCTGCCCAGGATCCCCAGCCCATCTGAGAGACAGATGGAGACCTCCCCAGGACCTTGCCCTGTTTGGTGGGTGAGCAGCAATCCCTGGGTGAAAGTACAGTTGACTGGGTTACAGTCTCTGGATGCCTTGAAAATCAGCCCAGAGGAAATATCCTAGGGCCCCCTGGCTGTAGGGGAGTAAGAGGCCTCTTTTGGCCTTTAGGGTATAGGACCCATTGCCAACAGGCTGGTGGGTGAGCGCGTCAAGGCTTCAGTGTAACCGGGAGTGTGTGAATTCTCTGGCTGCTACAACAGCTCAGAGGAAAGGCCCATGGCCCTTGGCCACACCACCCAACCCCCTGATCCTGTCTGACTTGGAAGCTAGCGTGCTAGGCCTGTCAGTCCTGGATGGGAAGACCACTGGAATACCAGGTGTCCATCGACCCTTTCTCTTCTTCACTCTCAACTGGCAGGCTTTTAAAAAGGTTCCCGCATACAATGATTATGGAACGTAATTGCCTGTGAAGATCAGGGGGCTCATCGGACATCCAAGATGGCTTCGGCCACAGCAGCTGCCCAGATCCCCCCACCCACTGAGAGAATCATGAGACTCCCAGTCCCTTGCCCCTGCTTGGTGGGGTGAGCCAGCATCCCTGGAATTGAAAGTACAGGTGAATTGGTTACAGTCTCGGATGCCTTGAATCACCCAGAGGGAAATATCTAGGCCCATGGCTGGAGGGGTATTAAGATCCTCTTGGCTGGATGGTAGAGGAGCCCCATTGCCACAGGCTGGTGGGTTAGCGGCGTCCAAGGCTTCAGTGTACCGGGGGTGGGTGCAAGTCTCTGGCTGCCAACATCAGCTCAGAGTGAATGGCCCAATGCCAATGGCCCTTGGCCACACAACCAGCCCAATGCACCCGATCCTTTCTGACATTGGAAGCAAGGCAGGTTGGCAGGCCTGGTCAGACCGTGGATTGGAGACCAACTGGAAATACCAGGTGTCATAGATCTTTTTCGTCTCTTCAATCCAGGGATGCTGCTCACCCCCCAAACGGGGGCAGGGTCCTGGGGGGTCTCCCTCTTCTCTCAGCTGGGCTGGGGGGATCCTGGGCAGCTGCTTTTGGACCCCAGCCATCTTGGATGTCCCGATGAGCCCCCCCGATCTTCACAGGCCATTCCTTTCCATCGTCATTGTATGCTGAAACAAGCCTGCCAGTTGAGTGAAACAGAAGAAAAGGTCTATGACACCGCCTGGGGGGTCTCCCTCTTCTCTCAGCTGGGCTGGGGGGATCCTGGGCAGCTGCTGTTGGCCCCCAGCCATCTTGGATGTCCCGATGAGCCCCCCGATCTTCACAAGCCTTTCCTTTCCATCCTCATTGTATGCTGGAACAAGCCTGCCAGTTGAGTGAAGCAGAAGAAAAGGTCTATGACGCCTGGTATTCCCAATTGGTCTCCCATCCAGGTACTGACCAGGCCTGCACCTGCTTAGCTTCCAATGTCAGGCAGGATCAGGTGCATTTGGGCTGGTGTGGCCAAGGGCCATTGGCCTTTCCCTCTGAGCTGATTTTAAGGCAGCCAGAGACTTTCACCCACTCCCCGGTACACTGAAGCCTTGGACGCCACTCACCCACCAGCCTGTGGCAATGGGGCTCCTCTACCCTCCAGCCAAAAAAGGCTCTGACTCCCCCTCCAGCCATGGGGCCTAGATATTTCCTCTGGGCTGATTTCAAGGCATCCAGAGACTGTAACCCATTCACCTGTACTTTCAATCCAGGGATGCTGCTCACCCACCAAACAGGAGCAAGGTCCTGGGGAGTCTCCCTCTTCTCTCAGCTGGGCTGGGGGGATCCTGGGCAGCTGCTGTTGGCCCCCAGCCATCTTGGATGTCCCGATGAGCCCCCCGATCTTCACAAGCCATTCCTTTCCATCGTCATTGTATGCTGGAACAAGCCTGCCAGTTGAGTGAAGCAGAAGAAAGGGTCTATGAGGCCTGGTATTCCCAGTTGGTCTCCCATCCAGGTACTGACCAGGCCTGCACCTGCTTAGCTTCCAATGTCAGACAGGATCAGGTGCATTTGGGCTGTTGTGGCCAAGGGCCATTGGCCATTCCCTCTGAGCTGATTTTAAGGCAGCCAGAGACTTTCACCCACTCCCCGGTACACTCAAGCCAGGGACGCCGCTCACCCACCAGCCTGTGGCAATGGGGCTCCTCTTCCCTCCAGCCAAAAGAGGCTCTTACTCCCCCTTTAGCCATGGCACCTAGATATTTCCTCTGGGCTGAATTCAAGGCATCCAGAGACTGTAACCCATTCACCTGTACTTTCAATCCAGGGATGCTGCTCACCCACCAAACGGGGGCAAGGTCCTGGGGGGTCTCCCTCTTCTCTCAGCTGGGCTGGGGGGATCCTGGGCAGCTGTGCTGTTGGCCCCCAGCCATCTTGGATGTCCCGATGAGCCCCCCGATCTTCACAGGCCATTCCTTTCCATCGTCATTGTATGCTGGGAACCTTTTAAAAAAAAGCCTCCAGTTGAGTGAGCAGAAGAAAAGGTTCTATGACACCTGGTATTCCCAGTTGGTCTCCCATCCAGGTACTGACCAGCCGGCCACCTGCTTAGGCTTCCAATGTCAGACAGGATCAGGTCATTTGGGCTGTGTGGCCAAGGCCATTGGCCTTTCCCTCTGAGCTGATTTTAGGCAGCCAGAACTTTCATTCACCCACTCCCCGTACACTGAGCCTTGGAGCCGCTCACCCACCAGCCTGTGGCAATGGGGCTCCTCTACCCTCCAGCCAAAGAGGCTCTTACTCCCCTCCAGCCATGGGGCCTAGATATTTCCTCTGGGCTGATTTCAGGCATCCAGAGACTGTAACCCATTCACCTGTTCATTCAATCCAGGGATGCTGCTCACCCACCAAACGGGGGCAAGGTCCTGGGGGGGTCTCCCTCTTCTCCCAGCTGGCTGGGGGATCCTGGGCACTGCTGTTGGCCCCAGCCATCTTGGATGTCCCGATGAGCCCCCCGATCTTCACAGGCCATTCCTTTCCATCGTCAATTGTACGCTGGAACCTTTTTAAAGCCTGCCAGTTGAGTGAAGCAGAAGAAGGTCTATGACACCTGGTATTCCCATTGGTCTCCCATCCAGGTAGGACCAGGCCTGCACCTGCTTGGCTTCCATTGTCAGACAGGATCAGGTGCATTTGGCTGGTGTGGCCAGGGCCATTGCCTTTCCCTCTGAGTCTGATTTTAAGGCAGCCAGAGACTTTCACACCCACCCCCCCCCCCCGGTACACTGAAGCCTGGACGCCGCTCACCCACCAGCCTGTGCAATGGGGCTCCTCTACCCTCCAGCCAAAAGAGGCTCTTACCTCCCTCCAGCCATGGGGCCTAGATATTTCCTCTGGGCTGATTTCAAGGCATCCAGAGACTGTAACCCATTCACCTGTACTTTCAATCCAGGGATGCTGCTCACCCACCAAACAGGGGCAAGGTCCTGGGATGTCTCCCTCTTCTCTCACTGGCTTGGGGGATCCTGGGCAGCTGCTGTTGGCCCCAGCCCCTTGGATGTCCCGATGAGCCCCCGATCTTCACAGGCCATCCTTTCCATCGTCATTGTATGCTGGACACTTAAAGCCTGCCAGTTGAGTGAAGCAGAAGAAAAGTCTATGACACCTGGTATTCCCATTTGGTCTCTCAATCCAGGTCTGACCAGGCCTGCACCTGCTTAGCTTCCAATGTCAACGGATCGGGTGGCATTTGGCGGTGGTGTGGCCAAGGGCCATTGGCCTTTCCTCTGAGCTGATTTTAAGGCAGCCAAGGACTTCACCCACTCCCCGTAACACTGAAGCCTTGGACGCCGCTCACCCACCACCTGTGGCAATGGGGCCCTCTACCCTCCAGCACAAAGAGGCTCTTACTCTCCCCTCCAGCCATGGGGCCTAGATATTTCTCTCTGGGCTGATTTCAAGGCATCCAAGACTGTAACCCATTCACCTGTACTTTCAATCCAGGATGCTGCTCACCCACCAACGGGGGCAGGTTCTGGGGGGGTCTCCCTCTCTCTCCCAGCTGGCTGGGGGATCCTGGGCAGCTGCGTTGGCCCCCAGCCATCTTGTATGTCCGCGATGAGCCCCCCGATCTTCACAGGCATTCCTTTCCATCGTCATTGTATGCTGGAACCTTTTAAAAGCCTACAAGTTGAGTGAAGCAGAAGAAAAGGTTTATGACACCTGTATTCCCAGTTGGTCTCCCATCCAGGTACTGACCAGGCCTGCACCTGCTTAGCGTTCCAATTTCAGAAACAGGATCATGTGGCTTTGGGTGTGGGCTGATTTCAAGGCATCCAGAGACTGTAACCCATTCACCTGTACTTTCAATCCAGGGATGCTGCTCACCCACCAAGCGGGGGCAAGGTCCTGGGGGGTCTCCCTCTTCTTTCAGCTGGGCTGGGGGGATCCTGGGCAGCTGCTGTTGGCCCCCAGCAGGGATTCACTTAACACAGAGCCATTTATAGTATAAGTAGCACAAGGATTTTTAAGTCCAAAATGCATCACCTTACATTTATCAGCATTGAATTTCATCTGCCACTTAGCAGCCCAATGTGACAATCTATCTAGATCCCCTTGCCACTTATGTGTTTACCGCAGCGATGTATGGTGAAAGGAAGTGGTAATGACTTTTTCCCACCGGTTATCACTGCTTTATAAATTCCAAATTTGTCGAAAAGGAGTCGATAACAGTTTAACAAACCTTTATAAATATGCCCATAACTGATTTCTGTAATTGGTAATTGGATCTAACAGATCAATCATCAGTATTGTGGAGAAATTAAATCTCTTAAATTATGCAGGTTATTTGCTTAAGACAGACTACTGATTAGAACAGTCATTGGTGTAACTACAGGGGTCCCCCTATCCTCTTGGCAGGTCAACACCGGCGCCAATCAGCTATTTTAAACAACTGATCAGCAGTGTCAGACAGCTGTGGTGGCAATTGTTATAAGCCTGTATCGGTAATCAGAGAGATGAGAAATCAAGTAGTGCCACATATTTCACATGACTTTTTGAAGATCACTTATTAGGAAAAAAATTGCAATTGCAATTTTAACCTGATCAACTGTTATATCACCATAGGCGGTCGATCAGGTGATACATGCCTTACACATAACTTGCACAGGCGCAGTGAATTCTCCAACCCCACCCTCCCCCTGTCAGAACTGAAGAAACTGCAGATACTAACTAGATGGCAGCCTCTCTAATCAAAACTGAGCATTCAGAAAACCAATTGTGGGCATCAATTGTTACTCAATGCAGAATTATGAGAGAATAGTTTCACAATGTTGATTATTTCAGGGTGAGAGGTGAGAGATACATCTATTTACTAGTTAGGAATATTTTAATACATTCAGCCTTTTATACATTGTAGCTATACTTATCCTTTAATACATTATTCCCCCCATATTTTGTTTTATTATCAATCACTCTCCATAACATGCATGCTATGTTATCACTATGTGGACTATTTTATCATTTTATCAAGTCTGGTTTTGTTTGATCTTTGTTTTTCCATCTTTCCTAAATAACCCCTATTTTAGCCTTTTGTCTTTTATAATCTTGAAAACAATATGCTTTGGAAAATTATTCTTCCATAGTCCTCCTCCTCCTCCTTATTACACCTACAGAGTGTGACTATATATGACTTCAATGTAACAAGTCACATACACTGCACATGCTCTGCCTAACCAGCGTTCTGTAGGTAGGTAATTATACCCTCAGTATAATAATAACGTTCTACAGGGAAACCTTTTGGGCAAAGTTTCATTTTACTGTATTTGGCAGGCTGACGCCAACTATTTCTCTATTAAGGCAATGTTGTACATTATGTATGATTGCAGTTTTGTTTAATATAAATTCCCAGTGTACAATATAGGTGTATTAAATGAATCGGTTTTTATATGGGGAAATTACTATATTTTACTTTGAAAGAAGAAGCAACGTCTTTCTTCCCCTTAACTCTATCATTTCATGTGTAGTTCAATGCTTATGAAATATTGGTTACGTGATATAATCTATGATGTCATAATGTATGTTTTTTATTTACAATTACATAGATACATTTACAAGCACTGCGAGAACATACAGACAGATATGTCCAATGGAGGATTCAAACCCAGAACTGTAAGGAATCAGTGCTAAGCACAGAGCCCCCTGTAAAGAGTCAAAAGAAAGGAAGGAAAATAACATCAAAATGATAAATACATGATACTATTTTCAATAAGCAGAATTTGTGTGGACAGCACTGCCTGAGACATGAATGGCCCTATGAGCATGCAAGGAAGCTTCAATTGCCTTCTAATGGGATTAAACCATTTTGTTTTTATACTATAGGCAGCCCAATTACCAATACTAATATTAGTCATGCTAAAGGCATCCCTGTTTGAAATTAAATTTTCCCCTTTAAATAGGTAGCGTATTGAGAAATGCATTGCACAGAGCTGTGCTACGATCAGGCTCACTGCATTAACCTCCCCTGCTCTGCAACGTGGTGTTTCTATAAAAGTTCCTATTAAAGGGATAATGTTTAGGGTATACATTACAGGGATTGCTTAAATTACTATAAGTTACACAGACACAGAGGTTATATAATGTAATAGCAACAGATTGGATGCTTAGTTGTCATTACATTAAACAAGACAAGAGCAGAGGTCAGTGTGTCCCTAAACAATGTAATTTTAGCTCAATAAGAAACACAACCTTTAGAAAATAAAAACTCTAATATTTTCCAGAAATATTACAAGAAAACACTGATTAAATGTGTGTATTATAGATGAACTTACTATATCTGTTGGGAGGTCCCCTATAGGGTCATAATTTCTCCATGTACTAATTACTTTATAGCTTTTAGTACATCATGGGACAGTGGGAGATAAATGCAGGCATCACACAACCAATTAAAACCCCACACTATCCTGATAGTAGGTAGATAGTGTAGGTTTTGCATTCCCTGTTTATTTCTTGGAATTTCAAATAAGAAAAACCATACGCATTAGCTCAGGCAGGGTTTCTGTCGGGACAAGCACTAAAGGGCTGGTGAATAGAGATGTCTGAACTTCACAAAATATTCTTGAAATTACGAGTTTTTTCGTATTTTCGAAAATTTCCGAAATTACGGGTTTTCGCGTATTTTCGAAAATTTTCGAAAATACGAGAAAACTAGTATATTGAAAATATTTATTTTCAAAAATACGAGTAATCCTCGTAATTTCGAAAATTTTCGAAAATACGTAGTTATGAAAATAATAGAAATCCTTGCATTTTCGAAAATTACGTGTTTTCTCGTATTTTCGGAAGGCGGAAAATCCGGAAAAATCCGCCGTTCACGAATGGGATAAATCCGCGGCGGATCCGGGTTTAGATCCGCGAACCGGCCATCCCTACTGGTGAAAACGTTTTCCTGTTCTATTATTTTGCAATAGCCAATCAGATGTTGAATAAACTCTGATTGGTTGCTGCCAATTAATAGCATGGGCAAATATTTGCACCTTTTATTGCAAGGTGGCTCATTGGTTAGCACTGTTGTCTGAAGTCCTGGGCTTGAACACTCAATTGGACACAAATCTGCAAGGAGTTTGTATGTTCTCTTGTGTGGAATATCTCCAGGCACTCCGGTTTCCTCTACACTCATAAAGACATACAGAAAGGTTGTGTGCATAATAGGCTGTGTGAAGTGATTAGATTGTAAGCTCATTGGGGCAGGACCTGATGTGAATGGATTAATTCACCATAAAGCTCTGTGGAATATATAGTGCTATATAAGAATTAAGATACATACACATAGAGTAGCCCCTTAAATGTTCTATAGCAAAAAATGTTTTGGCAAAAATGTATCTAGATAAAAAGGTTATTATACAAGCTTTACAAAGGAACCCGTGTATGAATATTTGATAATATTCCATGACTCATACGATCAGTGGAACACTATTGAAAAATTGAAGTAATTGAACAGTGCAGAGCTACTTGCTCTGTTATGTGGTAATTAAAATAAGTAAACCCATGTTGGTTACACAACACCATGCCTGGTTGTGTACTTTTGTGTTGTACAAGTCTCCATCTGCCAGCCCATGTCTACATTGTGAACCATTATAATAAGGATTTTGCACAGACAGTATTACCAGGTCTGTCGGTGACCCCTTTATTACAGTACCAGACACACCATTATCAGGGCTAGTCACAGAGAATCACAAAAAAATAGGTAGGACCAGTGATTGGGCCATTTTTAAGCTATAAATTTGTGTTATTAAACACATTTCACAATCAAAACTTTGATATAATATATTGCAAACATCAAGATATAGATGGTTCCAGTAAAACCATAAATACTAGAGGAGTTAATTGGGAGATGTAATAAGGGCCAAATCAGTGCAAACCCCATGCTACCCGATGTTCCCAATGTATTGCGTTAGTGTGGGATTTTCACTAATTTAGCAGTGGCTATGCCATTTCCAAAACTTTATGGAAAGTAGCCTATTCCATAAAGGCTAAGTTCAGTTTTGCCCTATAAAGCACAAAACTTATTGCCTTGTATATGGAGGTGTAAACGGCACAAATTACCTGACCGGGATCCTGTGATGCAGTAGGTCTCGCAAAAGGAGTTTACCTGTTGACCTGTAGTTGACCTGTATTATCGATCCTTCCTGTCCAAAACAAATAAATATATCAGTTTTACACTTTTTGTGCAGATACTGCCTGTTCTATTCTATGGAGAGGAGAAAGGGGTCAGAGGAGTAGAGGACTCTGCTGTGTAGATAACAATAGTGATTGTTTTCTAACATTCATTTAATAATCTGCCACAGTGGATCACTAGACAAGATGGTGGGGATATAGAGAAGCACTGCTTTCATACACATTATTTTATATTTCTCCACTACTTGTGATATTTTAATCCTTCCCAGCTGCTCCTTCTTTTGCTACTTTCTGGTGGCGGCCCTCAGTCAAGGCCATGATGGTGATTCCAATCATAGGTGGTTGCTACCATATTTGCCTACTTGTGGCTGTGCGACCTTGTAAAGAGCACATACAGCTTAAAAGGAGGCAAGAATCGGGAGGATGTTATTTCTACCTTCAGGCACGTCAGATGATCAAGTACTGTATGTTTTTGAGGTTCTAAATGGAAGTATACATTTGTGTAGGGTTGCTTAACATGCCTCGTATAAAAACATATGCAGGCACATTAAAAAGAACCACCGTCATTACTAAGTTTACATTTTTGCCCTGTGTAAAGAACTTGAACAAGTAACATAAAGTCCCAGGTTTCTATCTAAAGTTATGTTATTTCTAAGGACGTGAAAACCTAATTTTTCAGCAGAGAAAAGAAAGAAAATAGAAAGGACATACAGATTTTCCCACCTGACCTTTGAATGCTCCATCGCTGTAAGGAAAAGACTGATTTATCCATTGTGCAGTTCTTTAAAGAGTAGTAAAACTGAACTAAGCTTTTTGGGTGTTTAGCACAAGTGTTTGTGTTTAAATTCCTAAGACTTGCATATCAAAAGCAAATGTTGAATGACTCCTTTCACTACCTCAAGCTAAGTGTGAAAGCACCAATACAAATGAAGACTTCTACTTCCAATTGATGTGAAAATAACACACAAGCAGATTAGCCTTTTGCACATCCTTGCACTGTTTTCATGTGGAAAATAACAAGTGTTGCAAGTGGAACATCATCATCAAATTACCACCAAATTACATTCTAGAAAACTATTCAAGTTTGAAAGGATTGAAATCAAGCCCTAAATTAGAAAGGATTGTACTATAATAGTAGTGCCATGAACCAGGTTTTTTAATTGGTTTGTACTTTCTGTGAGTACTTATTTGTAGGTTCAGTGACTCATATCTATCATAAAGCTATGGAACTGTCTTCCAGCGAACGTTGTTATGGCAGGTTCATTGGTCAGTTTCAAAAACAAGCTGGATGAGTTTCTGCAAACAAGGAGTGTTGCAAGTTACTGGTATTGATACCTAAAGTAGAGTTGATCCAGGGAACTTTCCGATTGCCACTTGGATTCAGGAAGGAATTTTTTTCCCCTTCATAAATTTGGTGGGTTTTTTTTTGCCTTCCTCTGGATCAACAGTTAGGCAGGAAATAAGAACATGATATTGCTAGATGGGTTGGACTGGATGGACATATGTCTTTATTCAACCTCAAATACTATACTAAATAAAGAAATATAATTGGGAGGGAAGGGTTTTCTTAACTCACTTACCGTAAATTTATAAATAATGTATTGGGGTTTGGTAATTTGAAGGGAGTTGACATTATCTGGGGAATATATCTCTGAACACGCAACATGTTTCTGTCTCACTCCCCCTTTTCAAGTTTGTTGCGTGAAGCTCACAATAAAACTATTGTACCTTTATCTGTTGTATTCAATTAGATCAACTGGACTTGAAGTTTAGTTCTTGAAGACATTTCGCAAGTCATCCGAGTGGCTTTCTCAATTCAGAATGACTTGTACAAGAATCTGTGGCAATTATGTACCCTGGAAAATCCCAATTAGCATATCACAGCCAGGTGTTAAGGTTGTGATTGGATAGTGGCTAAGAGGTGTTATAGGAACGCCCAGAGTAAGGTGTCAAAACAGCATTGTACATGGCAGACAGTTGGTGTCGAATCCCCCCACCTCTATTTAGGCTTGACTAGTGAAACGTCTTCAAGAACTAAACTTCAAGTCCAGTTGATCTAATTGAATACAACAGATATACCATGACCTGGATGAATGAGAACCTTCACAAGCATACTGTACCTTTAGGTAATACACATTAGGTAATACACAAAGTTTATACAATCAGTACCCTTATGTTCATTGGGTCTCTCTCCCACTGGACCTTCTACCAGTGTAGTCTAAACTTGAAAAGCAAAAAGGAAGAGTACAACCAGGGCAGTAAACTGCATATGTTTTTCACAGCACTCACTGTTTACTATGGCATGTCCCCCTGCCCCATTACATTTTGTACATACTGTAGAACCAAGATTCCCACAACAATGTTTCACTGGGTTACAGCCCCCTTCCTCAGATGAGCACCTGCAGATGTGGACAATAGCCTTAGGAACTTTGTGTATGTTTTTGAAATTAATCACGTGAATGCAATAAGTGTGCCACTTATTTTTTGTTGTATCAATACTGGACCGTTAATAGCGAGAGGAGTGCTAAAGTGAACACCTTAAGAAAGTTACCATTATCCAATGAGCATGACTGACATCTATTGATCAGTAAAGAACTAAACAGATATTCCTCATATTCCCTGTTCATTGCCATCCAAGTACATAAGACATGCTCTGTTTCCATCATTGACATTTTGGACTCCATACTTTGGATTCAACCTGGATAGCACTAACTGGAGAGGCTGCATAGAAATGGATGTGACAATTTAAACAATAATTGAAAGAACAATTTTAATCTTCCTTTCCCTCCCATGAAAATATCCATGGTATGGGTATGGGTTAACCACTAAGTCTCACTAAGTCCCCAACACTGGTTATCAGATTGCTGAGTACTTTTAATGGAGGTGTGGCTAAAAGTCCATTAAGATGTGACAAGTCAAATTCAGTTTTTTTATTTTACAATAAGCAAAACGTTCTTTATGAAAGCAGAGCAGAGGGGCGAGCACAGATATGCACAATGCAAACGATGGTATCTGTTATGTTGCTGAGTGTTAAATTGCCTTACCAGCGAGCTAAGAGAAAATAGCTTTCAGCAAATTATTATGAGCACTGTATTTATTGGCTGTGTTTATTGGCACAGTTTATTTACTAAAGGCCCGTTCCTGCCAGTTTCAGTAAATATAACATAATTTTACTGTACCTCCATGCATATTATTTAATAAGTTCTCTATGTAGGCAAAATACACTTGTAGCATTAATTTTATGCATTCATTCAGCCTTCAGTGGATTGAATGAAAAAGCAAACAGAGATGTATGTTTTCTTAAAGGCTCATGGCAAAATGCCCTTAAACTGTGAGGTTTAGCCAAAACCATCTGCTTCTTGGAACATGCTGGTTGACTACTCCCCTTAGTGAACAAATTGTGTATTTTCTGCAGGATTAAGCTTGATTATTCTCCAGAGAGATTGCTCATTTATGTGGAAGTATAGGAAGGCATTATTTCTTTCTAAAGCAGCAAAACATGCTATAATTCTTCATTTCAACAGAATATATAAACCTTTAAAGGAAAGTATTAATGTTTCTCTTCCTAAACTCCCCTATGTACATAGTGACCTAGTCCATCTAAAGCCATGTCCTTAAATGGGTAAAAATAAACGTTTATGATTCAATTCAGGCAATTGGTCAACTCCCAGTGTCAAAAACTATATGAACCAACAGGTTATAGAGAATTCTTTTCTAAAAAAAAGGACCCAGTTTTTTAATATAAATAGTAAATTAATAAGTAACTTTAGGTTCTTAATTTTGCTTAAAAAGTGTCCACATTGACTACCCCCCTACCACCTATAGCCTGTTAACAACTTATTGCTCTATGGTCCTACAGTATCTTGTAAAAAAATACTTTGAATGGCGCCCTCTGCCCTCTCAGAGTCCTAGCAGTTCGCCCAGGTCACCTATGCCTACAAACTGCATGGATTTCTGGTTACCTTGTATTCAATATCAAAGGTGCCAGCATACACCTTTTTTTTTTAATACATACATTCTAATTTATGAACGATGTAGTCATTTGAAGTTAATTACCCAACACCAATTAATTGTTTCATTGAAATTTGTCTTCTGCTTTTTGAGTTTTTTCTTTAATGTTACCTTATTAGACCTGAAGCTTTTTAGCTGTTTTATTGGATCCTGTATGTTCTCAGTGTAAAACTCTGCTGCTTCTCATTACCTTTGACATTTGTACTTGAATGTTTCAGCTTCTGCTCTTATTGCACCCTGATGACTTTCTTCATTACTATTATTTTCAGTTGATTGACCCGTCATTAGACTCTTTTTATGGCCCTTCTTTCTCTTAAATTCTATATGTTGTCATTTCCATGCTACCTCCCTTTGTTCCCGAACTAACATTCCCATCTCAATTTTACAGGGGCCATATATCAACTCCTTCCTGCTCTAACTTTTTTAAAAGAATACACTGAATCTATTAACTGTGCCAATTAATAAATTATGCAAACACTTTACTATTCAAATCTGCCATTTACGGACTGATTAATGAAAGTTTCTTTATCTTCTAATCATCCTGAAAATATAAAATGTTGATTGACTTAGATTTTGGCAAGATGCCGGATTGGGTATTTTTTTATGTGTTGCTAGTAAACTTATCCATCATTGATTATAATGTGTAACACAGAACATGGTGAACCAGCATTCGTTTCTCTTATTTTCCTTTATTTTGAATATTTTTATATATGATTGGTGAATATTTGTGAAGGTTTCTCATTCGCTTTACTGTATGCTATTGAGTCATTGGAGCTTTATTTGTTCAGACAAGGCTCTGCTCCAATAACGATGTCATCACCACCTGAAGGGAAATTAAATACCTACTACATATTTCTATTGAATAACAAAGGAAGGGAAGAACTTTCTTTCACTGGGACCAAGAGCATTTAACACAGGTGCAGACAGAATTCGACATCACATTCAGTTGGGTCAAGGTGCCCATCCACATTGCGAATATTGGTAATGTCTATGGATTGGCTGTGATGCGACAAGCTACTGATGTCGGCATCACAAACTATCGAGGCTGAACATAAACTTTCCATTGGATCGTTACCAGCACCCTATACTTAATGATACATCTGCAAGATGTGGCTACACACAGTCCTGAGCGTTCTTCCTATATAAAGGCAAGGCAAGACTGGTACAATGAGCAGATATGTGGAGCCTTGGTATGGGGGAGCTAGGAATTATCTTATCTTTTTAGGTCTTCACCCTGGATACCTCTGACCCTGGAGCATTGTTTTGGGCAGTATAGATATCTTTCTTTTCAGCCATGTCCCTCTAAAGCTGGGTACACGCATTACCAATCCCATTGGGATAGGTCCATTTCTGTACTGTGCCCCCCCGAAAAACAACCATTTTTGATGCATTGGACACCTGATTTGTTGTTGCAGATTAAGAGCATGGGAAGAATTCCATCTAAATCTATCATGTCATTTGCTTTGACACAACCCAAGTATTGTGCACTTAATAATCATGTTTCTATTATTAACATTGGGGCTTGGACAGGTTAGGTGGGAAACTTTCCTTTCGAACTGACATTGACTATTTTTGTGGGTCTACAGCATTGTTACAGTGTTTTTTTGAGAAGCAAAAACAAATCCATTTTGAGTGTCAGTGAGTTTTCATTTGTTTAGGATTGTAAGTAGTACCCAAAAGATCTTCTTTTGTTCTGCTGGCCATACTCTGGCTAGGCATTGTCCATGTGCCAAGTCTTAAAAATGCCTATCTGGGAGCAATTCTACCTTTCTCTACCCCAACAATTCTTGTTATGCCCATTTATTTTGGGATCGAATAGAGATCGCAAAAATGTTTGACCCAATGTTCAACTCATCAAAAACAGTTGTTTTTTGGGGTGACACAGTACTGAAAAAGGACCCATCCAATTGGACGGGATTGGCCCTTTATTGGTAATTTGTGTACCCAGCTTTATAGGGACATGGCTGAAAAGAAAGATATCTATTTAAAGGGCATTTATACTGCCCAAAACAATCCTCCAGGCTCAGAAGTACCCAGGGGAAGACTTAAAAAGATAAGATAATTCCTAGATCCCCCATACCAAGGCTTCAAATATCCACTCATTATACCAGTCTTGCCTCTCCTCCTCAGGGACTGTTGTTATACTTGCCAGTCAGAAGACTTGCTTTGCAGAATACATCTTCCAAATGATCAAGTGTCTTGGAGTAGGCAGAGTCACAGGAGAATATTTTTCCTTTAATTTGCAAACCTATCTTCTATAATATGGGCAACATTTACAGCACCCAAATAAATCTATATATGGTAATATATGATAATCGTAATATGTCTGAGGAATTTCAAATGAAAAAAAATTCCATTTTTTACTTGTTTGCTTGTGGGTGCATCTGTCTATGTTCATTATTTTTCTTCTGTAGCAGATTCCTGGCATTCTTGGTTATGTATTTTCAAGTTTCCTTAAATTCATTCAGTTGTTCTGATTAATTTGAGGACAAAGAATGTTTCTACAAAGTCTGAAGGCAATTTTTCCAAATCGAGATGTTAGGCTATTTTACATAACAAAGATAAGTGTTCCATGTATTATCCTTTTCACGCTACTAAAGAGTGTAAAAGTGTACAAATGTGTGATTTTACTGCCGACACCTGACAAACAAGTGGCTGGCTCACCAACATGCACACTTTTGCAAGTATATGTGTGTGTATATAAATATGTATATCTATTGTATGCTTTGCTCCCTGAGTAAATGTATTTAATGCCCCTTTAAGGCAGTCCAGATAAAAAAAAGGTTTAGAAGCTCTGTAAGCTCCCATGATTCCCTGGTATAGGTCATACTAAATAAAGAGAGAAGCAGGTATGGTCTTGTTCCCCCAGGATTGTACTTATTAGGTTAGGACTGATGCTGGGATACTGCCTTGAAGTGGTGCATCAGCTGACGCAAGTTTGTACAAACTATGTAACTAAATGTATCCATTTTAACTTTAGTGCAGGTAATTTCCCTTCATTGCTTGCATATATATTTAATTATTATATCTAATTAATTATGCTTATATGTGTAGTTGAGTGCATATATAGAAAAAAGTCCAGATTGTGCAGAACTCTATAGTATAGTATAGTATTTGAGGTTGAATAAAGACATACGTCCATCCAGTCCAACCCATCTAGCAATATCCTCATTTCCTGCCTAACTGTTGATCCAGAGGAAGGCAAAAAAAACCCGCCAAATTTATGAAGGGGGAAAAAATTCCTTCCTGACTCCAAGTGGCAATCGGAAAGTTCCCTGGATCAACTCTACTTTATGTATCAATACCAGTAACTTGCAACATTCCTTGTTTGCAGAAACTCATCCAGCTTTTTTTTTAAACTGACCAATGAACCTGCCATTACAACGTCAACTGGAAGACAGTTCCATAGCTTTACTGTTCTCACAGTAAAAAACCCTTTCCGAGCTTGAAGCCTAAACCTTTTTTCTTCAAGTCTTAAGGGATGTCCTCGTGTCCTTTGACATGTTCTATTGGTGAACAATGCCCCAGATAGTTTATTGTATGGCCCGTTAATGTATTTATACACAGTAATCATATCCCCACGCAAGCGCCTTTTCTCCAGCGTACATAATTGTAACTTTTCCAGTCTCTCTTCATATTCAAGCTCCCCCAATCCCCTTATTAATTTAGTTGCCCTTCTCTGAACCCTTTCCATTTCAAAGATGTCCTTTTTGTACACAGGATTCCAAAATTGCACTGCATATTCCAAACGAGGCCTTACCAATGCTTTGTAAAGAGGGAGAATTAAATTTTCCTCCCTTGAATCCATACCTCTCTTTATACAAGACAATACCATTTTTTTATGTCTAATTGTCGGTACTGTTTATCACATACCCCACCCCCGGTGTCACTTATTTCTATGGTTACTGTACTGTTATCCAAACCCACACCCCACATGTCACTATTTCTATGGTCTGTATGTTATCACAACCCCCCCATGTCACTTATTCTATGGTCGTACTGTTATCACATACCCACCTATGTCACTTATTCTATGGTCTGTACTGTTATCACATACCCACCCCCGTGTCACTTTTTTTATGGTCTGTACTGTTATCACATACCCCACCCCCGTGTCACTTATTTCATGGTCTGTACTGTTATCACATACCCACACCCTGTGTCACTATTTCTATGGTCTGTACTGTTATCACATACCCCACCCCCGTGTCACTTATTTATCTGGTCTGTACTGTTATCACGTACCCCCACCCCATGTCCCTTATTTCTATGGTCTGTACTGTTATAACATACATCACTCGTGTCACTTATTTCTATGGTCTGTATGTATTCACATACCCCACCCCCATGTACTATTTCTATGGTCTGTTCTGTTATCACATACCCCACCCCCTGTGTCACTTATTTCTATGGTCTGTACTGTTATCACATACATCACTCCCGTGTCACTTATTTCTATGGTCTGTACTGTTATCACATACCCCACCCCCATGTCACTTATTTCTATGGTCTGTACTGTTATCACATACCCCCCCATGTCACTTATTTCTATGGTCTGTACTGTTATCACATACCCCACCCCTATGTCACTTATTTCTATGGTCTGTACTGTTATCACATACCCCACCCTCGTGTCACTTATTTTTTATGGTCTGTACTGTTATAACATACCCCACTCCGGGTCACTTATTTCTATGGTCTGTACTGTTAAAACATACCCCACCCCGGGTCACTTATTTCTATGGTCTGTACTGTTATCACATACCCCACCCCCGTGTCACTTATTTCTATGGCCTGTACTATTATCACATACCCCACCCCCATGTCACTTATTTCTATGGTCTGTACTGTTATCACATACCCCAACCCTGTGTCACTTATTTCTATGGTCTGTTCTGTTATCACATACCCCACCCCCTGTGTCACTTATTTCTATGGTCTGTACTGTTATCACATACCCCACCCCCTGTGTCACTTATTTCTATGGTCTGTACTGTTATCACATACCCACTCCGGGTCACTTTATTTCTAGGGTCTGTACTGTTAAAAACATACCCCACCCGGGTCACTTATTTCTATGTTCTGTACGTTTTATCACTACCCCACCACCCGTGTCACTTATTTCTATGGCCTGTACTA
Source organism: Hymenochirus boettgeri (assembly GCA_019447015.1). NCBI lineage: Eukaryota > Metazoa > Chordata > Amphibia > Anura > Pipidae > Hymenochirus > Hymenochirus boettgeri. Next base: position 172,746,505 of record CM033475.1, on the reverse strand, counting down.
TTATCAACATACCACCCACCCCCATGTCACTTATTTCTATGGTCTGTACTGTTACACATACCCCAACCCTGTGTCACTTATTTCTATGGTCTTTTCTGTTATCACATACCCCACCCCCTGTGTCCCTTATTTCTATGGTCTGTACTGTTTCACATACATCACTCCTGTGTCACTTTCTATGCTGTATGTTATCACTACCCACCCCATGTCACTTATTTTATGGTCTGTACTGTTATCACATACCCATCCCCCCATGTCACTTATTTCTATGGTCTGTACTGTTATCACATACCCCACCCTATGTCACTTATTTTTTATGGTCTGTACTGTTATCACATACCCCACCCCCGTGTCACTTATTTCTATGGTCTGTACTGTTATCACATACCCCACCCCTGTGTCACTTATTTCTATGTCTGTACTGTTATCACATACCCCACCCCCGTGCACTTATTTCTATGGTCTGTACTGTTATAACTACCACTCCTGTGCACTTATTTCTATGGTCTTGTACTGTTATAACATACATCACTCCTTGTCTCTTATTTCTATGGTCTGTACTGTTATCAACATCCCACCCCCATGTCACTTATTCTATGGTCTGTACTGTTATCACATCCATCACTCCTGTGTCACTTATTTCTATGGTTCTGTACTGGTTATCACATACATCACTCCACTCCGTGTCTTTTATTTCTATGGTCTGTACTGTTATCACATACCCCACCCCATGTCACTTATTCTATGGTCTGTACTGTTATCACATACCCCAACCCTGTTCACTTATTTCTATGTCTGTTCTGTTATCACATACCCCCCCCCTGTGTCACTTATTCTATGGTCTGTACTGTTATCACATACCCCCACCCCCTGTTTTCACTTATTTCTATGGTCTGTTCTGTTATCACATACCCCACCCCCTGGTGTCACTTATTTCTAGGTCTGTTCTGTTATCACATACCCCACCCCCTGTGTCACTTATTCTATGGTCTGTACTGTAATCACATACCCCACCCCATGTCACTTATTTCTATGGTCTGTACTGTTATCACATACCCCCCCTTGTGTCTCTTTTTCTATGGTCTGTACTGTTTATCACATACCCCAACCCCATGTCAACTTATTTCTATGGTCTGTACTGTTATAAACATACCCCACCCCGGGTCACTTATTTCTATGGTCTGTACTGTTAAAAAATACCGCACCCCGGTCACTTATTTCTATGGTCTGTACTGTAAAACATCACCGCACCCGGGTCACTTATTTCTCTATGTCTGTTACTGTTATAACATACCCCACCCCCTGTGACTTATTTCTATGGCCTTGTACTGTTATCACGTACCCCACCCCCATGTCACTTATTTCTATGGTCTGTACTGTTATAACATACATCACTCCTGTGTCACTTATTTCTATGGTCTGTACTGTTATCACATACCCCACCCCGTGTCACTTATTTCTATGGTCTGTACTGTTATCACATACCCCACCCCCATGTCACTTATTTCTATGGTCTGTACTGTTATCACATACATCACTCCTGTGTCACTTATTTCTATGGTATGTACTGTTAACACATACCCCAAGCAGGATAAACAATGGTCTGTCCAACTGTGGGTGCAGACACCTCGTAGGTTCTTCCCTTAGGAATCAGCAGCTTCACAGGAAAAAAGATAACTGAGGGTCGCACTCCAAATCTTTAGAAAATTTATTGTGAACCACACATCACATGTCACAACGTTTGGGGGGATACCCCCTTCTTCAGGTGATGAAGGGGGTAACCCCCCGAAACGTTGCGACATGTGATGTGTGGTTCACAATAAATTTTCTAAAGATTTGGAGTGTTCTCCCCCATCTACAATCAGAATCCATTCTTACTGTCACTGCCTGCTTATTATATATTATCCTTTTCTTGTTTTCGGTAATGGGTCTTTTTGGATGTACCAATGCTGCCCTCAGTGTGTATTTAGTTTAAAATCAACGGGATTTATTTGAAAATTCTTCTTAATTTCTCGGAGACCCCCTGCTACAGATGGATGACCTGTTCTTCTCCTTTCTTGCGTTTTTTTTCCCATTCCTGTTGGGTATTCGTGTTCTTTTCTTTCTCTACTACTTTACTTCTTTTGACAAAGGCCCATCGATAATCCACAGTTAATGGCCTCCTCGAATCTCCTCTGTGCTAGTGGGGGGATGTTCTCTGCTCTGTGTTTATGGTTCGATGACCACCGGCTTGTGATCTAATGGTGGTGGGAGTCAACATCAAATACTGATAATGCGTGGGTTGGTTTTTCTGTAACCTCTATATATATTTAACCATTCGCCCTGCTTACCAATCAGGCCCGGCCATATTTATAAAAGCTGCGTGAATTTTTTCGTGGCCGTTTCCTTCCCCTGCCCTTTCCGCATAAATCGCGTTTGGGGGAACACGATTTATTAGTCGGGAACCCCCCCCCAGCAGCCCCTCCAACCCCCTCCCCCGCCTCTGCAGGGAGGAAAGGGGATTGGGCCCGCTGGGAGTGGTGAATCCCCCTCCAGCGGGGCCCTGAGAAGGCATTTTGGGGCTTAAGGGGTCCCCGCCGCTCCGAACCGGGACCCACCCCATCCTGCCCTTTTCAGGGCGCTTGCGGCACTTACAAGTCCCCTTTGGTGCTATGGGTCCCACAGCTCGAACCGGGACGCCTCCCCGGCCCTTGTAGGGCCTTTCGGCACTTACCAGTGCCCTTGCGCTCTGACAAGAGCCCTTTGGGGGCTAAGGGGTCCGCAGCTCGAACCGGGACCCCTCTCCCTGGCCCTTGTAAGGCTTTGCGGCACTGACAAGTGCCCGTTGGGGCCTAGGGGTCCCGCCTCGAACCGGGACCCCCTCCCCCCTTGCCCCTGTAAGACCCTCTGCGGCACTGGGGAAACCAAGGCTTTAAGGGGGTCCCTCGCTCAAACCAGGACCCGCAAGTGGTGCGGCACTTAAAAAGAGCCCTTGGGCGACGTATCGGGCTGGCCGAACAACCAACCACCACTCAAGGTCGCTGATCCAGTCAGCTCACTCTGCGGCCGCCATGAGCCCACTTGCGTACCACCTGCCTCGGCGAGCCGATGTTGCCAGCCGCTTCTTTCAGTCTGTCTTTTGCAATCCTCTACCGCAAGTCATCTGAGTTCCGCGACGGAATGCACCTCTTTATATATTTTGCCCGAAATCCCTAATCCGGTTCTGATTGGTCAATTTTTTAATGTTTGGTTTACATGCTTTACATTCGACCAATCAGATTTCTGGAAACTTCTGAAATTGGTTAATGTACAGCAGTTAAACCAAGCGTTAAAAATTGACCATCATAAACAGATTAGGATTTCTTGCAAACCTCTATAAAGAAATGCACTCCGCCGCGGACCTCAGATGCCTCGCAAGTTAGATGGCTGAAGAGAAGATGGAAAGGGTTCCTCCAACCTCCCAGTGGGCCCATTCCCTCTCCCTCCCATCAGCGTGCAGGGGGCTGGAGGGGCTGCTGGGAAGGGGGCCTCCTTCGGAGGGTGTGTCGCACCACTGCTGCGGCCCGTTCCCTCAGCACACTCCTAGCCTCCTGTTTCCTAGATGGCGGCGATCGGGGAAGGTGTTTGGTAGGGGTGGGAGGGGGGTCGGGGGCGGGGTTTGGGCTGTATGCCCCGCCCCTTAGCAAGGCGCCGGGGAGGGATTTTAAGTCCCTTTGTGCGTTATTGTCAGTACCGTATCGCGCGAAGGGACTTACATTAACCCGCAGGTCCATCGCGGCCCGCTATATATCATATCCTTCATATGATTACCTATCACGGAATAGCGCTCGCCGTTATAAATACGTCGATATCGCTTTTTTTTTCGGGCACAGAACAGGCGAATGTTCTGCGGTACTTTTTTTTGCGTATTAACGTTTTTTTTTATAAATAATGCCCCCAAGAAACCAGTGTGTATGGTTTTGTACCTCTTCCCTTGTAAATTTTGAGTTCTGGTCTACAACATGATGTTTCTGTGAATGCTCGATTTCCCTTCTGGCGGATTTTAGATATGTGGATACACCTGGATTAAAATCCATTGATCTAAGTGAATAGAACAGTATCCTTTCATGATCTTAATGCTGATCAATTATCCAATGCTGTGATAGAGAAATAAGCTGTTGTATTAATTAAAAATGATTGTGGCAACCGTTTTACATGTCCCTTTTGAAAAGGTTCATTGTCACACAGCGAATTCCACCAATGAACTTCCAGTTCTCTTAAAAAGATACAAAATTCTCTCATGTAGAGAAAACATTTTTTCATATACAATATCTGTTTCTGTTCAATTAATTGTTATTTCTTTTTATTGTAGGTATCCAGATGATTCATATAGATAACCTTTATTTTCCTTTGTTCAAAATGGTTATCTCTAAGCTAATGATCTAATCACCCACCGAGCAACACACCGTTATTGCAGAACGCTTTCATGTGTCCCTGTTCGTACTGCAGATTTAAGAATAAGGTATTCCCCCCTTTCCTAAACCTTAGAGAACAGTCCCCTCACAGTGAGTTGGTTTCTTTAGAAATTGAGCCATGTCTAGTCAGCACCAACACCTCTTGTATGTTTAATAACTCAGATGTAATTTTCTGTCTCCATAGCCAAGCTATGAAGAATTAACGTTTGTACCTTTAAAGGCTATGTCCACCCCTCAAATAGAATTTATTTCTGCTCCCCCATTGTCCCCCCATCCCCACCGCATGTTTTGTGTTTTTTTAAAAAGCCCCCCAAACTCTGCTTACCTCCCCTCGATCCTCCGCCCACCTGCCCCAAAAGGCCCTCTGCTTGGCGAGAATGCCAGCAGAGGGGCTGGGACCCGCAGTCGCGTCTGTGATTGGCTGAGCGCAAGCCAATCACGACTCGGCTGCCGTCATTCAGTGCAGCGGAGAAGCGGAGAGGTAAGTAAGAGTTTGGGTAGCTTTTTAAAAAAAAAAACATGCGGTTGGGGCTGGGGGACATTGTGGAGGCAGAATATTACTGGGGTTTAATCTAGGGGAGGGATAGTAGAACGGGAGGGAGAGGGAGGGGGGGGGAGAAGGGCGGCAGACGCATGGCAGGAATCTCCGGGCAGGCCAGGTAGGCAGGCAGTGTCCTATATGACTGCCTAGCCTCCTGGTGGGCATTTGTTGAAACTTTGGGGGGGGACTACCGGAGAACCAGATGGCGTTGGGATGTGAGGTAAAGGATTAAACTACACTACATGTGGGGCCAGTAGGTTTGGGGGATTATAGTTTGGGGGTGGACATAGCCCTTTAAGAGTCACACCAGGCTAATCAGGCTTTGGCTTTTGCCGTCGACACAAGCCTGGCATTTTATTATAACTGTTCTCCCGTTAAGTGTATAATACCGGGGTGTTTGCCAACTGAAGATATACTTCCTATGGGTGTTTGTCCAACTGAAGTATATAATTCTAGATGGGTGTTTGCCCCCAATGAAGTATATATGCTATGGTGTTTGCCAATCTGAAGTATTAATTCTATGGGGTTTTGTCCAAACTGAAGTATATAATTCTATGGGTGTTTTGTCCAACTGAAGATATAATCTATGGGTTTTTGTCCAACCTGAAGTAGATACTTATTCTATGGGTATTTGGTCCAACTGAAGATATAATTCTATGGTGTTTGTCCAACTGAAGAATATGTCTATGGGTGTTTTTCAACTGAAGAATATAATCCTATGGGTGTTTGTCCACCTGAAGTCATATAATTCTATGGGTTGTTTGTCCCACTGAAAGTATATAATTCGATGGTGTTTGTCCACTGAAGATATAAATTTCCCAAACAAAAAAAAATTTAAGGTTTTGTGTCTCACTTTTATAAACTCCGGCCCTAATCTGCTGTCCCAGCTATTATGCTGCCAACGGTCAATCTGTCCAGCTCAAGACGTATGCAATAGTGGGTTTTTTTCCTCCTCATTTTACTTTTAGTTCACTGTTGAATAACTGACTGCTGTCTCATTATTTTGTCCAGCCTTAAATTCCTGGTAACATCTCATCATCTTATAAACTTAAGTAAAAACACTTTATTCCAACAATAAATCTAGATAAAACAAGTAGTTAAATAGTCATATATTTATCTAGTACAAATGCTTTTAGGGGTTGGTAGGCATTTAAAAAATGTTGTATTTTTGTCCCATAAAAATCAAGTAATTTATTTTTTCTTTACAATCATATTTTCTAGGATAGCACCAGGTGATCAATTCATATGTGTCTCTAGAAAGACAACATCGTATAAGTCGGGAGTGCCACCTCATTATTCATATAGCTAATTAAAAAACAATATTCCAAAGAAATTTACATCATATCATTTTACAGAGATAAACTGCTGAACGTAAATTGAATTTTACTAGTTTTAAATTCACAAGTATTCTGATCTGTTTTCTTAGGTCATTATTCCACCGCTGCAATCACATAGAAACGAGTGAAAAATATTTCACTACATCATCTAAGTAGTTTTGCCTCCTTTTCTCAACTGTAGACACTAAGCAGGTGAACTGCTGTATGGCTCAATTTATAAAAGTCAAGCACACTGCTTTCGCAAATGTAAAACAATATCTTTTCTTACCTCCTCCTCCTAACCCTCTTTCCATTCTCTTCCAAGATTTGTTTCTTGCCAAGAATGTACCAGACGCCTCCATGCACTCATCATATAAGGTACATATCTCATTCTTGCATTCCCACCCATACATATTTCTTTCTCTGCAGAGACAGCATAATAATGAAAAGATGGTAATAGAAAGCGCAGACCCAACCCATAAGTGTATGCTATAAACTCGTCTATATGTTTGGATAAAACTAAGGGGCTATTTATCATGATATCCGCTATCTAGGACAATCGCACTGACAATGCACCAATTTCCCTTATTTATAAAAAACCGCGCATTTTCGTTTTGTGGTGAAGTATCACTGATGCGGTGTTGTGCGATAGTTTTCCGCCTTTTCCACCCCCATTACGTTAAATGTGGTATCACTGCGGAAAAGAGAGATTGCTCTCTAGTGTATTCCAGAGCTCTTTTTTCTCATTTTTTTATTTAAGCTCATTTATAAATAGTGACATTTGCCTTTTGCCCCTTTTTTTTCCCTTGTTGTTCATTTTTTGGCAGTTTTACCAGATTTTTTTCTCTCAACTCATTATTACTGAATTTCCATTAAACAACTTACTATTTTCGTACACAGCACTATGGTAGTTCCCATTAATGGACTGGTTTGATATTAAGCTGTCAGTTTGCAGAAATAAGCCATACTAAGGTAATGTGTCCTATTAATAAACTAGAGAATTCGGCCTTTTTGCTTTACACTCACATCTCTTCTTAAAATAAAGAAATTCACCCTTTGAGTTTTACACTAGATTTTATAATCTTTGGCTGCAAAAACACCAAATCTGTTAGGCTATTTTTAATACAAAGATAGGTGGTTTAGTGTGGAATTACAGGAATGTCCACCCCTCCCCACACAAAGCCCTCACAAGCTCCCCTCCTCCAACCCGCCACTCTCTCCACTTCCGGGTACTGCAGTCAGTGTCAGCCCGTGACAGTGACGTCACGGCCAATCACTGACTGCCTTTCCCGGAGCATTCTCCACTGCAGCTGCTGCGCAAGAACAATAAAAGAACACAGCAGCCCGCAGTGGAGACTGACTGAGGAACCCGGAAGCGGCGGTGGATGAGGAGCTTGTGAGTATTAAGCTCAGTGTGGGAGCCGAATTTGAAGATTTCAAGTTAAATGAAGTCTGCTTTCGTTAAAAAAGCATTAATGGCCTTTTTTTTGGAGGGTTTGACATTCCCTTTACCAATGTAAAAGGGCCTGTCCACCCTTTCAAAAATCCAGTATGTAGTATCCACCCCTCAAAATCTGGGATTTTTGATTGATGCTCCCAGGGTGGTGTAATATTCTTACAATCCCCCTCTCCCCATAACTTCTGTGTAAGGGCAGTCATCACGGCCTGGCTGACTGCCATTCACAAACGGTCTCTGCTCTGCACATAAGGGCACATGCAGCAGCAGCAGAGGCGTGGACTCACCGGCGTCTGGAGCCTGTGAGCATCTTTGTTACAAATACGTAAAACAAACCCACCAGCTTTTGGGGGGTTTCTACTACATACTGGATTTTTTGAAGAGGGGTGGAACATCCTTTTATACTCCTTTGAAAAACCACCATGGAGTATTACCTATTACCTAACCATCATATGTGCTGAACTTTTCACATTAGTAGTGCTACTTTTTTTTCCCCTAACATAATTTTTTGCTTTGAGGAAAATTCGCCTAAACAGTCTCTGGAAACTGATAAGTAGAACTAGAGTTTTAATTCAGGTAAATCTACTAGTTTACTAATAGCTTTGGATTATACTCACTCTCTGACCCCTACCCTACCCCAGTTCACCAGCCATGCTCCATTTCATCAGTCATCATTAGTCACCCCCACAACCCACAACCACGCCACTTCCACAACCAGGAAGATATGAGGGTGGGGGAAGGGGGGTTCTTGCAGTTTAGAAATCTGATTATTAAAAAAAATACAATTGGTCTTTTTTTTTAATACTACAACATAGTAATGAAAAAAAACAACCATACCATGCAATAGACCTCCAGCCAATCATCTCCTCTGAACTAAAGCTAGTACACAATGTTAGAATTAATGTTGTTTGGAGCCAGCTTTAGTAAATCACTGGGATAAATGGGCATTTAGTGAGATTTCTATTTACAGACAGGCTTGCTTTTGATTTCTGTACGGTGGGTAAGGAGCAGGGAGCAATTGGCAAAACCTCCCATGCCATTTTAGAACAATGCCCATTACTTTCCACATTATTATTGGCAGGATGGATCAGTAATGGTGCTTCCGCACGACGTTACGTTTGGCTAAAGCAGTTGTTGCATTGCCATGTGTAGAGAGCATTACTATGTAGCTCCCTGGTTTTCCTCTGTCATCTCACTATACCTAATATCCACCCAAGAATTGTATGCTTATTAGGACTTTGATATTTCCACATTTGCCCATTCAAAATGAATGCACATATTTTAGACTATAATCATTATAGATTGCATTCTATAAACATCTAATTCAACCCTTACGGTACTTGCAGTTTTTTGGGCTCTACCCTACAAATCTAATGATCGTCTACAAAACAAGTTGTAATAAATCAATTTTTCCAAACCACGTCCTTCTGGTTACATTAGATATCTTTATGGAATGGGACTAGAACTCGAATTCGAACCTGAGTTCAAGATGAACTTTAATGATTTGGATGAACTCGAACATTCGATTTTTTCAAACATTCGGCAGTTCTCGAAAGGCGCTTCAAAAATCCCCCAAAGGAAACCTGCTCTCGCCGGATGCCGAACACGCCAACAATCATCCCCAGCCAGATTTCATGGGTCCCGCAGCTTCGAAAACCAGGACACACCCTCCGGGTCCTTACAAGGACCTTTTGCCCTGACAGGCCCTTGGGGCTTAAGGGGTCCCGCGCTCGAACCGTGAACCCCCTCCCTTGCACTTATAAGTGCCTTGTGGCCCTCCAAGTCCCTTTGGGGCTTAAGGGGTCCCGCGCTTGAACCGGGGACCCCCCTGCCCGCCCATCAGGGCTTGCCGGCACTGATGAGTCCTTTGTTGGGGGTCCGCAGCTCAAAGCCGGGACCCCCGGCGGCTCTTAAAAGAGCCCTTGGCAGCAATCTTCTGTACTTCCCATAACGGTAACACCATCTCCGATGAGGCCGCCAGGGTATCTATCGTCTGCCCGGTGCCTCAACGAGGCCGATGTTACCGGTGTCTAGATCCGGCGTCTTGATCCGATTTCTTTCTTCTGCCATCTACTATATGAACTTCTGAGCTCCGGCGGGGTGTGCACCTCTTATATAGGTTTTGCAGAAACCCTAATCCATTTCTGATTGGGTCCATTTGGGCATCCGCGAGTTGTTAGTCGAACGTTCGTAAATCCTGGGAGTTCCGAGATTACCGAAGCGGCACGCAGAAACCGGAAAGTACATTTTTTTGCTACGTCCGGTTTTTATGATCTGTCCCCACACACAGACGTGTTCCCCAATCATCTCCCAGGTCCTAAGGTGCCTGTAAGGTAAGTTACACTGCAATATTTTGGAACTTTCATAACACATTTACCCCCCTTGACTTTAAGACTGGGGTCCCTTGTTTCTAACTTTCAACTTTTTTAGACGTTTGAAAATGGACCGAACTTTCGAAGTTCGGCCTCTCTAATTATCTTCCTTAACCTCAAAGATCTCCATTCTGTAAGGCTAATTACAATTCAGACCCATCTTTATAAATGGGTTAGTATCCTCGTATGCATTCGTTAGCTAGCAACTACTCTTACTACTTTTACATTAAAGCCTCATACACACCTGCGCTGTGTGCAACCCGAGTCCGACCCCCCTACCTGACCCCCTCTCGCACATACCCAACGCGCACTATCGCCCGTTTCGGCCGTTTCGCCGCGGGTGTTCATCCGGCTCGGGTCACGTTGGGGACCAGTGCTTTGGTGCACATCGCAGGTGTGTAAAAGAACCTTTAAGAGGCAGTATCTACCTCCTACCAAACAACTCAACTTGCTGGAGGAAGCCGCTTATTGGCTGACAAAATTATGGGAGAAGCTTTAGGCTTCTGAGCATTAAATGACAGAAACATAACAAAATGAAATATTGTGCTGATAACAACATCAGAAGGCATTCCTGTCCATATTGATATTATCTCTATAATCTGATGCTGGCCCATCCATTTATACATTAAGGTTTGAATTCAAATGTTTGATTGTCCATCAGATTTATTTTATTAACCGGTAATGTTCCTGCAGAGTTTCCATGTCCCTGCCCCTGTTCTAGCCCAATTCATTTTCCATGGGACCACATATGTGGCCAAAACTAGGAAATGGTGTTAGCGGTTTCTATTGGCAGACAAATTCAGTCGTCCTGATTGGTTTATTATTCCATAACTTAATATTAACAAATCAGTTTCTGTATTTTTGGCTCACTTTCTTTAAATACATTTTATATTAACACAGCAAACGAGTGCTAGATGTCTTTTTTTTTCTTTAATTTCTCACTGACACTTAAAAAAAAAAGCTACAGATCTTTTGTGACGTCACCCTTTATACATACCCTATTGTACACACTCTCTCCTTGAAGCAACTGATTGCGAAATGCTTTGGGATTCCATTTTATATAGCATTACGGCTGAAATGTTTGTGTCATGAACATTCCTTTTTTGAACAGGTGCTATATAAGGTGTAAAATTGCTTATGACAACCTAATTCAGGAAGACCAGGAGACTCAAGTTACCCCTATAGACCCAAAACAACCCTTTGGATAAGGAATATTCACTTAAACTTTAACACAGGCTGCCCTCCTTTCTCCCCTCTTGCACCCCCCTGAGATAGGCTTTAGGATTTGAACTCGTCATATAACTTTTATGAAGGTTCTCAACAAATAAATGAGGCCTCATCTCTAAATAATACCAGATACATGATGCTCTGTCTACTGGAACTTCTTGCAAGTACAATGTTTTGTATCGCTTCACATTCAGTCACTTTATAATCGCCAGCACTACTTAAGGCTGGGGCATGCGATTGCGTGCGTGATTTCTGTGTGTTTCGGGGTGGCGTTGTTTCGCGTTTGCTCATACGTTTTTTTGCTATTCACAAAGAAAAATGCAGGCGGTTGCAAAAAAAACTTGATTTAGCACAAAACTCAACGGACGCGCAATCGAATGCGCAGGAAATATTTCCGTTTCCCGCAAAAATAACGGGCACCAACACGCAAAACTACTAGTGTGGCCAAGCCTAACAGGACAATCGAATTAAAAGAGCATTAGCACCTCAAAGTACTTAGGTGCCATGGTACTTTTTGTTGCAAAGTGCTCCACGGAGTTTTTTAAGTAGTTATATAAAGGGCTGGTAGTTGTGGGATGCCTTATATAGAGAGAAATAGAAAAGTGGATCATGTACAAAGAATTATATCTGTCCACTTATGTCTTGATCTGTACTGTGATCACATACCGCACCTCGTGTACTTATTCTATGGTCTGTACTGTTACACATACCCCACCCCCGTTCCTTATTTCTATGGTCCTGTAACTGTTTATCACATTACCCCACCCCCATGTCCACTTATTTCTCTATGGGTCTGTACTGTTTATACATACCCCCCATGTCACTTATTTCGATGGTCTGTACTGTTTCTCCACATACCCACCCCTATGTCAGCTTATTTCTAGGTCTGTACTGTTATCAATACCCCCCCCCCGTTCCACTTATTGTTTAGGGTCATGTACTGTTATCAATACCCAACCCACCGCCCCCTGTCACTATTTCTATGGTCCTGTACTGTTATCACATCCCCACCCTGTGTCACTTTATATTTCGATGGTCTTGTAAGTTATCACATACCCCCCCCGGGTCCACTTATTTCTATGGTCTGTACTGTTATCCACGGACCCCACCCCCTGTCCCTGTAGTCTATGGCTGTACTGTTATAACCATACTCCTGTGTCACTTATTTCTATGGTCTGTACGTTTATCACATACCCCACCCCATGTCACTTATTTCTATGGTCTGTACTGTTATCACATACCCACCCTGTTCACTTATTTCTATGGTCTGTTTTCTGTTCTAACATCCCCACCCCCGGTTGTCACTTAGTTTCTATGGTCTGTACTGTTAATCCCACATACAGTAACTCCCTTGTCACTTATTTCTATGTCTGTACTGTTTATCACATCCCCCCCCCATGTCACTTATTTTCTATGGTTCTGTATGTTTTCAACTACCGCCCACCCCCCCATGTCACTTATTTCTCTATGGGCTGTACTGTTTATCACATACCCCACCCCTATGCACTTATTTCTATTGTCTGTACTGTTATCACATACCCCACCCTCGTGTCACTTATTTTTTATGGTCTGTACTGTTATAACATACCCCCTCCCGGGTCACTTATTTTCTCTATGGGTCTGTCTGTTCAAACATCCCCACCCCGGGTCACTTATCTATGGTCTGTACTGTATCACACATACCCACCCCCGTTTCACTTATTTCTATGGCCTGTACTATTACACTACCCCACCCATGTCACGTGATTTCTATGGTCTGTACTGTTATCACAATCCCCCAACCCTGTGTCAACTTATTTTCTATGGGTCTGTTCTTTTATCACATACCCCACCCTGTTCACTTTATTTCTATGGGTCTGTACTGTTATCCACATCATCACTCCTGTTCACTTATTTCTATGGTCTGTACTGTTCTCACATCCCACCCCCATGTCACTTATTTTTATGGTCTGTACTGTTATCCACATACCCCCTCCATTTCCCTTATTTCTATGGTCTGTACTGTTATCCATACCCACCCCTATGTCCCTTATTTTTTAATGGTCTGTAACTGTTATCACATACCCCACCCCCCCGTGTCACTTATTTTTCTATGGTCTGTACGTTATCACATACCCCACCCCTTGTGTCACTTATTGCTAATGGTCTTGGGTACTGTTATCACTACCCCCCCCCTGCACTTATTTTTTTCTATTGTCCTGTACTGTTAGAACATACCTCACTCTGTGTCACTTTTTCTATGGTCTGTCTGTATAACCTACTCACTCTGTGTCTCTTATTTCTATGGTCTGTACTGTTATCACCACAACCCACCCCCATGTCACTTATTTCTATTGTCTGTACTGTTATGCACAGCCATCACTCTGTGTCCACTTATTTCTATGGTCTGTACTGTTTCACATAGCATCACCCTGTGTCATCTTATTTCTATGGGTCTGTTGTTATCACATACCCCACCCATGTCACTTATTGTACTATGGTCTTTACTGTTTAATCAAATACCCGAACCCTGTGTCACTTATTTCGATGGTCTGTTTCTGTTATCACATACCCCACCCCTGTGTCACTTATTTCTATGGTCGGTACTGATTATCACATCCCCACCCCCCTGTGTCACTATTTCTAATGGTCTTTTCTGTTCATCACTACCCCACCCCCTGTGTCAACCTTATTTCTATGGTCTGTTCTGTTATCACATACCCCACCCCCTGTGTCCCTTATTTCTATGGTCTGTACTGTTATCACATACCCCACCCCCATGTCACTTATTTCTTATTTTCTATTTCTTACTGTGTTTATCACATACCCCCCTTGTGTCTCTTATGTTATGGTCTGTACGGTTATCACCTACCCCACCCCACTGTCACTTATTTCGATGGGGGCGTACTTTTTAACATACCCCACCCCGGGTCACTTATTCTACTGTCTGTACTGTTAAAACAGACCGCAACCCCCCGGGTTCACTTATTTCTATGGTCTGTACTGTTAAAACATACCGCTCCGGGTCACTTTTTCTATTGTCCTGTACTTGTTATAACATACCCCACCCCCGTGTGACTTTTTCTATGGCCTGTACTGTTTCTCACTACCCCACCCCCATGTCACTTATTTTCTATGGTCTGTACTGTTTTCAACATACATCCCTCCTGTGTCACTATGTCTATGGTCTTTACTGTTATCACATACCCCAACCACCCCGTGTCACTTATTTCTATGGTCTGTACTGTTTATCACATACCCCCCCCCCATGTCACTTATTTTCTATGGTCGTACTGTTACAACATAACAGCACCCTGTTTCACTTATTTCTATGTATGTATCTGTAACACATTGCCCGCAAGCAGATAAAAACAGATGGTCTGTCCACTGTGGGTGCAGAACCTCGTAGGTTCTTCCCTTATAGAATCAGCAGCTTCACAGGAAAAAAGATAACGGATGGTCGCCCTCCCCTGGGGGTGGGGTATGTGATACAGTACAGACCATAGAAATAAGTGACAGGGGGTGGGTTATGTGATAACATGATAACCATAGAAATAAGTGAACAGGGGTGGGGTATGTGAATAAACAGTACAGACCATAGAAATAAGTGACACAGGTGGTGGGTAAATGTATTGTGTCACTTATTTCTATGGTCTGTACTGTTATCACATACCCCACCCACTGTGTCACTTATTTCTATGGTATATACTGTTATCACATACCCCACCCCCTGTGTCACTTATTTCTATGGTCTGTACTGTTATCACATACCCCACCCCCTGTGTCACTTATTTCTATGGTCTGTACAGTTCTCACATACCCTACCCACTGTGTCACTTATTTCTATGGTATATACTGTTATCACATACCCCACCCCCTGTGTCACTTATTTCTATGGTCTGTACTGTTATCACATACCCTACCCACTGTGTCACTTATTTCTATGGTCTGTACTGTTATCACATACCCCACCCCCGTGTCACTTATTTCTATTTTCTGTACTGTTATCACATACCCCACCCCCATGTCACTTATTTCTATTGTCATATGAGCTTACAGAGCTTCTAAACCAGACCTGGGCAAAGTAAGGCCGTGACTGGCCCCTCAATACTAGATCTGTGCCCAAAAAAATCTTAAAGATTAATTGATTGGCTCAGGCTGAATAATTCTTTTCCTTTCTTTTTTTTTTTGACCTGGTCAATTGATGAATTGAATTTGATGGAATAGATATTACACACCTCCTATTATATATTGCAACTAATAATAAAAAAATATCCAATGAACCATGTACGGTATATTAGTTCCTTTTTTTTATTTCTTTTTTAAAATCCAGTTTTCAGTAGCATAACTAGTAACCACTGACTTCCCCCCTGCAATACTATGACGCTCAGTGCTTCATCTACACTGGCTGTATCTGTCATAGGAAAAATAAGAAGATGGGGCCTCCTTGCTCCCAGGCCCTGCTCCCCTTGTAGTTATGCCCCTGCCAGTTTTACAATGTCTTTAATGAGAATTAAGTTGAACCTATTGGTCTTGCCCTTCGACACAATCCAAGTTTTTTATGCGGCCTCCTGTAAAATGTAATTTCCCACCCCTGTTCTTAACCTTCTTTTTATCTGGACTGACTTAAAGGAGTTAAGAGTTAAGCATTCAATAGCGCTTAGCCGTACTGCCCTTTATTATTGATTGATTTTGGAAGCCCAGTGACTTTAGAATTTTAGAAGAGAGTGGTCCACAGTATCAAAGTCAACCGATAGGTCAAGGAGAATGAGGACCGAAAACTGGCCTTTGGCTTGGTCAGTTTGTAGGTCATTTAAGACTTTGCAGAGGGCCGTTTCAGTTGAATGACCCAGTCGGAATTCTGACTGCAATGGGTCCAATAGGTTGTTAGCATGGAGGTAATTAATACAGTTTATCTTTGTATTTTATAATTGTTAAAAACTTTTGGGCTTTTATAATAACAGGATCAAATGTTTGCATGTGTTATCAGAAGTGTAACTGTGAAAAATATAAACTTTAACTGTTAATTAATCTGTGGCAACCAATCAGATGTTACCTTATTACTGTTTCACTGCAGGTAGAAAACTTCTTCTAACATCTTATTGGTTGCTGCAGATATTACAGCCCAGACACACTTGCAATTGTCATCTGGAATGGGCATTTGTTGGTCACTCATTTGTTGTGTGTCAGACGTGAAATTGCGTGTGTGTACTTTGTTTGGAGACCTGAATAAATCCCAATTAGACTACTTGGGACCAGCTTGGTGACCATAGGCGGATTTTGCAAAAGGCTTAGGAAGGCTTAGCCCTTCCTAGTGAAATCTGCCCCCTCCCAAAAAAGCTTTTTTTTTTTAAACAAAAACTTTATTGAGCCTGAGACTTCCCGTCTGGGCAAGGGAATTAGAACACAGAGCTCCACCCCCTCCTGCCCCAGAGCTTCCCTGGACGTCTGGAGCCTTTCCTCAGCAAGCAGCAAGAATAAAAGTATCTGTAAGTTATGTATGTGTACTGTGTGTGTGCCAATCATATTGCCCATTTCTCTGTGCCATGCATATTGACCATTTCTTTGTGCCAAGCATATTGCCCATTTTTCTGTGCCAAGCATATTAATGGGGCATATTTATAAAGGTTTGTTAAACTTTTTGCCTCCGTTATCGCCGCCTTTTCACCAAATTTGGACTTTTTGCTATTTATAAAGAAGTTCTAACCAGTGGCAAAAAGTAATTACCGCTACTCCATGCGCGTCCACCGTGCACACATGATGTCACAGCGCACATTACGTGATGTCAGTGCATGCACAGGCGTGTGCACGCATCATCTCGCCTCCCACACACATGGCACGGAGTGCGTGGACCAAGTGAGGCTAACAAAGCAGGAGCGAGCTGAAAATCTTGGAGGGGCAGAGCTAACTAGCCAACCGAACACAAACAAGATGTCAACAACTTTAAAGCTACTAAGGTAGGCTCTGAAGGGGCTTAGGGGAAAAAAATATGGTAAATGTATTTTTAAAGCTGCAGCTTCCAATTGAGCAGAACTTTATTTTACAGTGCACTTATCCTAAGTTTCTGGTTTCTTTATTTACCTATAAAGTCAAATGGGGTTCTAAGGGACAGATTTATAAAGGGCATTATTTTTACTTTCTTTTGCCACCAGACTTCACCACAATTTTTTAAACTTTCAACTTTTCTTATAAAGTTATTAAAAAGGCGAATGCTCATCAAAGGCGAAAATTATATAGCAAAAAGTAGCACTAATAATGCTGAAAATATGCAAAAAGTTAAATTCAGCTAAAATGATGGTAAATAGGTAATACTCCCTGGTGGATTTTCAAAGTAGTATCAAATTGGTTAATACACACTCAACATGTGGTGTTTTTTTCAGCAAAAAATATGATAAATAGTGTAAAACTCACCCAGGCAAATTTTTTCTTTTTCATTAATAGGATATGATAGTGTAAAACTCACCCAGGCAAATTTTCTCTTTTTCATTAATAGGATATGATAGTGTAAAACTCCCCAGGCGAATTTTCCCTTTTTATATTAATAGGGCTAATTTTCAGCAAACTGCAGCTAGTTACTGTACATTTATATGGGAACATACCATAGTGCTGTGTAAGTAAAAAGAGCAGTTTTATAAATAAGGCGAAAATAGCTCTCTTTATCTTTGCCGTGTCCTAACGAAAAGATGAAAATTGCGATAGTTTAAAAATATGCCCCAATGTCTAGCTAATACACATTGAGGTAACAGATTAATACATTTATAAATTTAAAAGAGTGGTTGAATGGGAATAAGAATGACACCTGGGGAAAAACACAATAGATAAATGTTGGCATTTTTATGAAGGTGGAATGTAATATTTGGGGTAGAACTGAGCAAAAAGAATTCTAGAATTAATGGATTTCATGGAAACGTTATTGAAAATGCATAATCTCTCCAAATCTGCTTCAAAATCTTGTGTGATAACTGCTGTTTGTTAATACCTACTACTATAACTAAGAAAAAAATTGGAATGTAATTTTTAGTTGGTTTTTATTAGCTTCTTTTCCACGTATTTTTTCTTAAAAAAGCATTGTGGAAATACATGGCAATTCGTTTTCTGCCCGACAGTTTGTGTCTTGATACAGGACAAACTAGTAATAAATGCAGAATATACCATACATCTGACAGACTGGCTTAAAGGGTATGTCCACCCTTAAAAATATTTTTTAATATGATGTTCCCCCATGTCTGCCAGCCCCAACCGCATATATTTTATTTTCCAAAAGCCCCCCAAACTCTTACTATACCTCCCCTCTTCCTCCGCCGCACTGCCGGCCCTCTGCTTGCGAGAATGAAGCAGAGGGGCGGGACGGCCAGTCGCGTCTGTGATTGGCTGAGCGGCAGCCAATCACGGACGCGGCTGCGGTCATTCAGTGCAGCGAGGAAAGCGGAGAGGTAAGTAAGAGTTTGGGAGCTTTTGGAAAATAAAAAATATGCGGTTGGGGCTGGCAGAATGGGGGAACATCATATGAAGGGGTTTAATGCTAGGGGAAGGGATAGTAGAACGGGAGGGAGAGGGAGGGAGAGGGAGGAGAGGGAGGGGGGAGAAGGGCTGCAGTACGCATGACAAATATCTACCGAGGCAAGGTAGCAGGCAGAGTCCTGCTATCCTCCTGGTGGACAGTTTTTGGGACTTAGGGGGGGTCTACAGGAGAACCCTATGGAGCTGGATGTGAGGTAAGGATTACACTACACTACATGGTGGGGCCATTACTGGGGGGATTATAGTTGTGGGGGTGAACATGCCCTTTAATAACACTCCAAAACACAGGCCATGAATATTAGTTCTCTGAGTGCACAAATACTGTACTAGATTATAAATAGGGTAAAATGGCTACACACCCCTGCAAAATCACAGGAAACCAGCACAAATCCAAAACTAAACTTATTTTTATTTATTGCAAGATTGACATCTATAGAAATAAGTAAAAAACAAACCAAAACCTAATTGCATTAGTGTGAAGGCCTAATAAGGAGATTTATACTAGTGGTATTAAATTGGCCATTACAGTAAACTATAATTCTTCCCAGCCATTTTTTTGTTGATTTTTCCCCTTTTTCTTTAAAGGAACACTAAACTTAAAAAACAAGTATTTGGCATCCGTTTCTATTATTCGCAGGGAGGTAAGAACGCTTATTCCCACCTCCTTGTGAATAATAGTTTGCTTGAGGGGACCTGGAAATTACCCTACCTCGCTCCTCTCGCAAGCCGCTCCTTCACTGACAGCCGCTCTTTCCTGACCGCATGCCCTATTTTAGGCACATGCGCGCCAATACAAAAGATAGGGTGCCCGATCGGGACAGAACAGCTGTTCTGTGCAGGAGCGGCTTGCGAGTTGTGCGCGGTAAGGTAAGTTCCAGGTCACCTGAGCAAACTTTTATTCACAGGGAGGTGGGAATAAGCGTTCTCACCTTCTTGTGAATAATAGATACAGATTTTATGTACTTACTAAACCTGGTTTAGTGTCCCTTTAATGCTAACTTCTATTCCTTTCTGGCAAAGGTATCTGCAATCTCCCTCTGTTCAACAAGCTTTTTATATGCTTGAGCATGTGCAGAGGAGGCAGCAGGTGGAACGTGTTTGGCATCCATTTCTATTATTCACAAGAAGGTGAGAACGCTTTCCCACCTCCCTGTGAATAAAAGTTTGCTCAGGTGACCTGGAACTTACCTTACCGCGCACAACTCGCAAGCCGCTCCTGCACAGAACAGCTGTTCTGTCCCGATCGGGCACCCTCTTTTGTATTGGCGCGCATGTGCCTAAAATAGGGCATGCGGTCAGGAAGAAGCGGCTTGCAGTGAAGGAGCGGCTTGCGAGAGGAGCGGGGTAGGGTAATTTCCAGGTCCCCTCAAGCAAACTATTATTCACAGGAGGTGGGAATAAGCGTTCTTACCTCCCTGCGAATAATAGAAACGGATGCCAAATACTTGTTTTTAAGTTTAGTGTTCCTTAAAGAAAAGGGGAAAAATCAACAAAAAAATGGCTGGGAAGAATTATAGTTTACTGTAATGGCCAATTTAATACCACTAGTATAAATCTCCTTATTAGGCCTTCACACTAATGCAATTAGGTTTTGGTTGTTTTTTACTTATTTCTATAGATGTCAATCTTGCAATAAAAAAAATAAGTTTAGTTTTGGATTTGTGCTGGTTTCCTGTGATTTTGCAGGGGTGTGTAGCCATTTTACCCTATTTATAATCTAGTACAGTATTTGTGCACTCAGAGAACTAATATTCATGGTCCTGTGTTTTGGAGTGTTATTAAAGGGCATGTTCACCCCCACAACTATAATCCCCCCAGTTAATGGCCCCCACCATGTAGTGTAGTGTAATCCTTACCTCACATCCAGCTCCATAGGGTTCTCCTGTAGACCCCCCCTAGTCCCAAAAACTGTCCACCAGGAGGATAGCAGGACTCTGCCTGCTACCTTGCCTCGGTAGATATTTGTCATGCGTACTGCAGCCCTTCTCCCCCCTCCCTCTCCTCCCTCTCCCTCCCTCTCCCTCCCGTTCTACTATCCCTTCCCCTAGCATTAAACCCCTTCATATGATGTTCCCCCATTCTGCCAGCCCCAACCGCATATTTTTTATTTTCCAAAAGCTCCCAAACTCTTACTTACCTCTCCGCTTTCCTCGCTGCACTGAATGACCGCAGCCGCGTCCGTGATTGGCTGCCGCTCAGCCAATCACAGACGCGACTGGCCGGTCCCGCCCCTCTGCTTCATTCTCGCAAGCAGAGGGCCGGCAGTGCGGCGGAGGAACGAGGGGAGGTAAGTAAGAGTTTGGGGGGCTTTTGGAAAATAAAATATATGCGGTTGGGGCTGGCAGACATGGGGGAACATCATATTAAAAAATATTTTTAAGGGTGGACATACCCTTTAAGCCAGTCTGTCAGATGTATGGTATATTCTGCATTTATTACTAGTTTGTCCTGTATCAAGACACAAACTGTCGGGCAGAAAACGAATTGCCATGTATTTCCACAATGCTTTTTTAAGAAAAAATACGTGGAAAAGAAGCTAATAAAAACCAACTAAAAATTACATTCCAATTTTTTTCTTAGTATAGTAGTAGGTATTAACAAACAGCAGTTATCACACAAGATTTTGAAGCAGATTTGGAGAGATTATGCATTTTCAATAACGTTTCCATGAAATCCATTAATTCTAGAATTCTTTTTGCTCAGTTCTACCCCAAATATTACATTCACCCCTTCATAAAAATGCCAACATTTATCTATTGTGTTTTTCCCCAGGGTGTCATTCTTATTCCCATTCAACCACTCTTTTAAATTTTATAAATGTATTAATCTGTTAACCTCAATGTGTATTAGCTAGACATTGGGGCATATTTTTAAACTATCGCAATTTTCAATTTTTCGTTAGGACACGGCAAAGATAAAGAGAGCTATTTTCGCCTTATTTATAAAACTGCTCTTTTTACTTACACAGCACTATGGTATGTTCCCATATAATGTACAGTAACTAGCTGCAGTTTGCTGAAAATTAGCCCTATTAATATAAAAAGGGAAAATTCGCCTGGGGAGTTTTACACTATCATATCCTATTAATGAAAAAGAGAAAATTTGCCTGGTTGAGTTTTACACTATCATATCTATTAATGAAAAAGAAAAAATTTGCCTGGGTGATTTTACACTATTTATCATATTTTTTGCTGAAAAAAACACCACATTTGAGTTGTGTATTAACCAATTGATACTACTTTGAAAATCCACCAGGGAGTATTACCTATTTACCATCATTTTAGCTGAATTTAACTTTTTGCATATTTTCAGCATTATTAGTGCTACTTTTTGCTATATATTTTCGCCTTTGATGAGCATTCGCCTTTTTAATAACTTTATAAGAAAGTTGAAAGTTTAAAAATTGTGGTGAAGTCTGGTGGCAAAAGAAAGTAAAAATAATGCCCTTTATAAATCTGTCCCTTAGAACCCCATTTGACTTTATAGGTAAATAAAGAAACCAGAAACTTAGGATAAGTGCACTGTAAAATAAAAGTTCTGCTCAATTGGAAGCTGCAGCTTTAAAAATACATTTACCATATTTTTTCCCCTAAGCCCTTCAGAGCCTACCTTAGTAGCTTTAAAGTTGTTGACATCTTGTTTGTGTCGGTTGGCTAGTTAGCTCTGCCCCTCCAAGATTTTCAGCTCGCTCCTGCTTTGTAGCCTCACTTGGTCACGCACTCCTGCCATGGTGGGGAGGCGAGATGATGCGTGCACACGCCTGTGCATGCACTGACATCACGTAATGTGCGCTGGTACATCATGTGTGCACGGTGGACGCGCATGGAGTAGCGGTAATTACTTTTGCCACTGGTTAGAACTTCTTTATAAATAGCAAAAAGTCCAAATTTGTGAAAGGCGGCGATACGAGGCAAAAGTTTAACAAACCTTTATAAATATGCCCCTTAATAGCTTGGCACAGAAAAATGGGCAATATGCTTGGCACAAAGAAATGGTCAATATGCATGGCACAGAGAAATGGGCAATATATGTGGCACACACACAGTACACATACATAACTTACAGATACTTTTATTCTTGCTGCTTGCTGAGGGAAAGGCTCCAGACGTCCAGGGAAGCTCTGGGGCAGGAGGGGGTGGAGCTCTGTGTTCTAATTCCCTTGCCCAGACGGGAAGTCTCAGGCTCAATAAGTTTTTGTTTAAAAAAAAAAAGCTTTTTTGGGGAGGCAGATTTCACTAGGAAGGGCTAAGCCTTCCTAAGCCTTTGCAAATCCGCCTATGGTCACCAAGCTGGTCCCAAGTAGTCTAATTGGGATTTATTCAGGTCTCCAAACAAAGTACACACACGCATTTCACGTCTGACACACAACAAATGAGTACCAACAAATGCCCATTCCAGATGACAATTGCAAGTGTGGTCTGGGCTGTAATATCTGCAGCAACCAATAGATGTTAAAGAAGTTTTTCTACCTGCAGTGAAACAGTAATAAGGTAACACTGATTGGTTGCCACAGATTAATTAACAGTTAAAGTTATATTTTTCACAGTTACACTTCTGATAACACATGCAAACATTTGATCCTGGTTATTATAAAAGCCCAAAAGTTTTTAACAATTATAAAATACAAAGATAAACTGTATTAATTACCTCCATGCTAACACCTATTGGACCCTTGCAGTCAGAATTCCGACTGGGTCATTCAACTGAAACGGCCCTCTGCAAAGTCTTAAATGACCTACAAACTGACCAAGCCAAAGGCCAGTTTTCGGTCCTCATTCTCCTTGACCTATCGGTTGACTTTGATACTGTGGACCACTCTCTTCTAAATTCTAAAGTCACTGGGCTTCCAAAATCAATCAATAATAAAGGGCAGTACGGCTAAGCGCTATTGAATGCTTAACTCTTAACTCCTTTAAGTCAGTCCAGATAAAAAGAAGGTTAAGAACAGGGGTTGGGAAATTACATTTTCAGGAGGCCGCATAAAAAAACTTGATTGTGTCGAAGGGCAAGACCAATAGGTTCAACTTAATTCTCATTAAAGACTTGTAAAACTGGCAGGGGCATAACTACAAGGGCAGCCGGGCCTGGAGCAAGGAGGCCCCATCTTCTATTTTTCCTATGACAGATACAGCCAGTGTAGATGAAGCACTGAGCGTCATAGTATTGCAGGGGGGAAGTCAGTGGGTTACTAGTTATGCTACTGAAAACTGGATTTTAAAAAAGAAAAAAAAAAAGGAACTATAATACCGTACATGGTTCATTGGATATTTTTTTATTATTAGTTGCAATATTAATAGGAGTGGTGTAATATCTATTCCATCAAATTCATTCATCAATTGACCAGGTCAAAAAAAAGAAAGGAAAAGAATATTCAGCCTGAGCCAATCAATTAATCTTTAAGATTTTTTTGGGCACAGATCTAGTATGAGGGGCCAGTCACGGCCTTACTTTGCCCAGGTCTGGTTTAGAAGCTCTGTAAGCGCAAAAACTTGTTATTTTTAAGTTTAGTGTTCCTTTAAATATCCACTCTGAAGAATCTTGCATTACAGCTGTCAATAAAGTGCCTTATTATCATAAATTCCATTGCTGTGTTTAGTTTTGCTGTAACTTAATGGGTGACAGTTGATACGTGTGAATTGCATAGTGGGAAATTCCCTCTGCCAGTTGTGGCTCAAAGTGATTACCGAGCATGCTTACATCACAGAAAATCATTTCAGATGAAAGGAAGATTTGGTTAAGAGTGAGAGAAAGATATTTAACCTGAGGAAAAGAAGCACCTAGTAAAGGCCACTTAAATTTATTTATTTATAGATTAAATATATAGATTGAAAAAAGTTATAGTTGCCCTTTAAGGACCTGGTATCATTCACATTCAGTCTTAAAGGATATCTATACCCTAAAAATTAACTGTTTAAAAATGGAAAGTACCTGTGGCAGGGAGGTTGGATTGATTATTCCTATATCACAATATAATTTCGTTGAGGAGCTACAGCACATACAGTTTTCATTTGCCAGGTTAGTCCTGGACTATTCCTGTATTAAAGATAGTGCTGAAGCCAGGAGAAAGACTGGCAGAATCAGTTTTCTTTGGGCTGGTGCTCCTCACAGAAACAATATTGGCAGGTAGGAATTACCAGTCCTATATCTCTGTCCCATGTACTTTTCAGTTTAACTGTTTTTTAAACAGTAATTAGTATGCACCTGACATCATTTAAAGTTGTTCTGACTGAACTGAAATTAAGTTTCTCTGTTCCTCTAATACTTGATAACCTATGGTCAGTTAAGAACTTTAAAAAAACAAAAGGGGTCTTGTCAATGAATGGTATCAATCAGGACACGAATACAAAAAAGTATTCAAAGCATTAAACATCCCATGGAGCCAGTGGTGTAGCTAGGAATCACTGGGCCCCCCTTCAAAACTATGATGGGTCTCCTATCCATGCTTCATCCACAGTGGTTTTCTGGAAAGGGGCTATACATGTCATAGGAAAAATAAGATGATGGGGCCCCCTTGAAGTTTCTGCCCCTACTCCCCTTGTAGTTACCCCCCCTGTATGAAGCATAGTGAAGACATTCATCATTAACTACGGTAGGTAAAATATGGCTTAACAGTGACTAGACCAAGATCAGGACATCTCACTGGTCACAGAGGCCACTAATAGACCTACAAGATTTGGAGCTGCTGGAAACCTTTTACTTACAAAGAAAAACAACATCTGACTAAACTTTGCATACAGTTACGAACATTTGTATACTGCAATGTTATTGTATAGGTGACCGTATAGGGGATTATAACTTTACGATTGGGGGCAATGCACATTAAAGGCACAGTATCACAAAATAGCGACACTGCTCCTTTAGAAATATGGCACCTAGTTGCCTCCTCTAAGCATGTAAAATCTTGTTAAAAAGCTTGGAGAGCTTAAAGAGGAGGTGAAAACTTTTGAGAGGCAGAGGGAAGGGCAGAGAATCATTTTGCTGCATAACACATTAGCTCTATGTCTATGGGTTGATTTACCTATATATAATTTTCCATTTGAGGAGAGAACATGCCCTTTAATCCGGGCAAAACCTGTGGATTGAGTCTAAACTCTCTAGGCAGATAAAACAGGCAATTAATGAGAGAGGCGTGGTCACAGCTGAGGGAGGGATTAGGGCATAACTGAGCGTTCCGGGACATGGCTTTCAGGTCCGGGACTTGGATGGGATTTTGGACCTGACTTATTGGGACTTTATTTATTTACTTTATTTATTTACTTTTTGGGACTTTTGGGTACAGATCATGTATTATTTTACATGTTAACAACAGATCAAACATGTTTCCAAACTACATTAGGAGTTGAGACCTCCGCTCTAATTAAAACTATTTTAATGCCAGGAAAGGGAACACTAGCTCATCCTTTTAAAGCACTAAATTCATTTTGGTTTTGCTTTGTTTTTTTCTTGAAGTTTCTGGTACTTTAGCATTATCACATTTCCTGACACTTATCCTTCACTCGTATTCTCAAATGTCACAAGGTCATCAATATGGATTTGGAGTCTCCATCCACAGGGTCTATAATTCAACAAAACGCAGCAGGATTTTTTGTTACTGAATTATGGGATGCTAGATTGTATATTTTTGGCTGTAACAAACAGGAATTAAAAGTCGGCTCCACTACCCGCAATAAATGACGCTTTCAGACTAAACATGCTCTTCCACACTGAAAGAAAATCAATTTGCGCTTACTACCCAAACCCAAACCTAAACCCAGTTCCGTAACAGATTTCAGGGACCCGGACTTTGCGGGCTTTCAAACTTTGTGGATTTATTAATTTTTATGATTTTCCCGAACCGCTGAAGTGTTTAAGAAAATTATCGAACATTCAAGAATTCTTAAAAATTCTAAAAAATTTTATATTTCTAGATATTTCTAATTTACAATATTTCTAGAAATATGACTAGAATATTCTAGAATATTGACTTCAATGGTTACTGATTTTGTCGTCCTTCCTAATAAATAATCATTTGTTTTCTAATTGAGGTCATATGCATCTCACCCAGTAGTTTATTTTCAGGGTAGGAAGTAGGAGATTATGGGGAGAGTAGGAGAGGTGGGGATCTAGAACCATATATGTGGGTCCAGGCCCCATTCTGGAAAAGGTAGAAGGAAGCTATATGCAACATTCCTTGTTTGCAGAAACTCATCCAGCTTTTTTTTTTAAACTGACCAATGAACCTGCCATAACACTGCGCGCACAGTGTGAAGGAGCGAGGACGCGTCAGAGGCTGTCAGAGAAGTTGGTGCTGGAGCGGGTCCGCGAGTAAGTGTCTCCTCCTCTCCTGTAAGATTTACTGAAGAACGGGAGGTAAGAGATAGTGCATTTACCTCCTGTTCTTCAGTAAATCAGTTAGAAACAAACTAAAATTTTTGCTGGACATACCCTCTAATGTTCGATTTGATAAATTCAAATTGTCTTTAATGTCTACTGCCTCAGTAGTTCTTAGCTGCTGATGTTCCTGTGATGGACGGATAAACAGTTCCAATCAATGTTACGCCTGTTATGTCAGTTGTAGTGATTGGGCAGGGCGGTAGGAACATCGTCAGGTAAGCTATAGTGTATGGGTTAAAGGATAACTATACTCTAAAAATTAATAGGGAGATTGAATAAAAGTTCTTGATTGGTTGGGGCAAAGTTAGAACCATTTTAAACGATAATAACTTTTATTGAATAACCCTGAAGAACTTTTATTGAATAACCCTTTAACTTTTTAAAAATGGAAAGAACCTGGGGCAGGAAGGAAGGTAACTCACAATTTTGTTTTGCTGAGGAGATACAGCACATGCAGTTTTCATTTGACAGGACTATTCCTGTATTAAAGGGCATGTCCACCCCCAAAACTAATTCCCCCAACTACTGGCCCCACTCTGTAGTGTATAAAAATCCTTACCTCACTTCCCAGCTTCATATGGTTCTCCTGTAATCCCACCCTGCAGCCATTCTCCCCCTCCCTCCTCCTCCCCTTTTGGACTCCCTCCCCCTAGCTCAAAATCCCTTTAATATTATGTTCTGCTTCGTCCCCCAGCCCCAACCGCAATATTTTTATTGCAAGAAACTTCCCCAATCTTTACTTACCTTCCCTCATTCCTCCGCCGTTTAGAACTACCGGCAGCCGCGTCCGTGATTGGCTGCCTCTCAGCCAATTACAGACGCGGCTGACAGTGCCGCCCCTCTGCTTGCAGTTTCGCTCAAGCAGAGGGCCGGGCAGTGCGACAGAGGAAAGATGGAAGGTAAGTAATGTTTGGGAAAGTTTCTGGCAATAAAAATATTGCGGTTGGGGCTGGGGAACGAAGCAGAAGATTACATTAAAAGTTGTTAAAGGACAATTGTACTCACCTCACACTCGCTCCTCTTCCTCCATGGCAGCATTGTACCCAGGGTGAGGACCTAAAATGGCTAAGTCCCCACCCTGGGTACTTGCCCTAACTACTGCACTACTTACTGCAAATCTGCTTCGGCAATCGCTCCATTCCTCCGCTCTTCCTGCTTCAGTGACAGATCGTGATTGCAGCCAATAGGAAGATAAGCTCTGCAAGGAGGCGTGTCTTCCAATTGGCTGCCCTGTGACTGTCACTGACAGTAGAAGACAGGCGAAACAGTGCATATTGCCGAAGCAGATTTGCAGTAAGTAGTGAAGGAGTTAGTGAAAGTACCCAGGGTGAGGACTTAGCGATTTTAGGTTCTCACTCTGGGTACTATGCTGCAGTTGATCGGGAAAAGGTGAGTATCATTGTCCTTTAAGAGGGGGGTAAATACCCTTTAAAGATAGTGCTTAAGCCAGTAAGAAGACTGGCAGAATCAGTTTTCTTTGGACAGATGCTCCTCACAGAAGCAGTATTGGGAGGCAGGAATTGTACTTATCCATAGATCTACTAATTGGGAATTACCAATCCTATAACCTTGTCCCAAGTACTTTTCATTTTAAAGGGCATGTCCACCCTAAAACTTAACCCAGTTCTTTTAAAAACAAATCCAAATCATACCTACAGTCCTTCACTCCTACGGCGCTCTCCTCACAGCTCCCTGTTTGATGGAAGTTGCAAACAGGGGTGGGACTGGCAGCCGCATCTGTGATTGGCTGAAAGGCAGCCAATCATAGACGGGGCTGCCGGCAATGGAGACGCCGCGGGAGGGAAGGTTGAAGAATGATTCAGATTTGTTTTTTAAAGAACTATTGCGGCAGTTGAGGTTGGGCAGGGGGTAGCTACCTTATATTAAAAGGTTTTTATGCTAGAATATTGGGCGGGCGAGGATGGATCTGAATGATGGGAGGGAGGGGGGAAAGGGCTCCCCTGCGCATGTCAGAAACAACTAAGAGGACAGATCAGAGGCAGAAACCGTTTGGATAGGAAGACAGCTCCTACTCTTCAGTTTCCTGGACTTTGTACAAGCACTGAGAACCATATGAAGCAGGGATGTACAGTAAGGTAAGTATTTTTTTTATATTTGACAGTGGGGCCAGTAGTGGGTTAAATTTTAGTTTGTGGGGTGGACATGCTCTTTAATTTTTTTTTTAAACCTCATACACACTATAATTCTCCTTTAAGAACTTTGCTTATTATTTTAAACATTTCTGCAGTTTCATTGAGATCTGTCAGGAGTAAATGTAATGATAGATTTTTGAATTAAAGGTTTCATTAAGTTATTTAAACCAATAAAGGTAGATATATTAAACACCCTTTCTTTTAGATCAGAAAAACAGAGGCATTAACAGCTTGGAATGTATGCTACTTAGATCAAAATTTCACTTCATTTTGATATCCTGACAGCTTTGAAAATGAACCCACCATTTAATCACAAATACAAAAATGAAAAGCAAAGGGAATAAATTAAATCTGACAGTTCGACCATGAGTTTTTTTTAATGAGAAGTGGGCATTCTAATCAAACATATTATTTTAATTGTATATTGTTATTTTAGGGTTGCTGTTCATAACACAATTTCATATTGCTTAATTTGCTTGTTGCTTTGTCTTTCAAATATAAATTCAATGTTCTAGACACAACCATGCAAATTAAACCTTTTTGTGTCATTCCTTTTCACAGATATCTCAAATTAGCTAGCTGTCAGCAATTTAAATGTTTAAAGCTAGGTAAAGGACATATACTGTAAACATACAAAGGGTGATAAAGTGTTATCTAGTCTGTGGGTCTTAAAATCTTTTGAAAGCTTATTGAGAAGACTGCTGATATGATTTTGTTGTATGTCAGATTCTTTCAGATGTATGTCTTACATTAATCATTAACTTAAGAATAATGCAGGATTGATCAATTCCTAATTGCATAATATAAATGAAATGTGATTGCATTGCATTTCTATTACAACGTTTATGTACATGCTGCATTGTTTGCTGTGTTTCTATTGGTCTTTGGAAGAGAGGATTTCAAGTTTAACTTGCATGGAATTTACAGAGCCACTGGTAAACTGCAACCCAAGTAGTATGAATAGGGTGAGAGTGACTAACTCCTGAAGACGTACCAACTGTATACTCATATCCAATGGGGAAAAGGTTATGTAAGCTTTCTCTACTTGTCCTATTTGTCCAATGAGTGCAAGTATTAGACTGAAAGAACATGTATGGTCGCTTTATGAGCAAATTCCATGGTTCATCCTTTTATATTAGTCACTTTCCTTGTATTATAAGCACAACAGAGACATAATACCAAGGGTCTGCCAGAATTTGCAGCGACTTACCTGCTCCCTGCTCCTCTGTTTGTTCAGGTTCTTCAGTTCAGCCCATGTGTACTTCATCTATGTTTTATAGCCTTCATAAATGAGTTCAACTGCCATAATGAGTCCTTCCCCTAGATTCGAATTACCCTATCAGTATGTATCTCCTGTTCTACCCCTCTTTCTATTGGTTCCCTGATCCTTTATATTATAGTTATATCATGTCCCTTTACTGCTTCCTTGGTCTCCAGTTCCTGCCTCTTTCAGTTTTCTTAGTGGTGTATGGTTTTCTTGGGTATAGACCTGGGGTAACCGTCTCCAGAAGATTAAGGGCTTGTCCATAGGACAAGACGGTAGTTATAGATTGGGGCATAGGCTTGAAGGTATACCCAGGGACTCCAGGGGTGTTTTCTAAAACCATTATATTTACAAACCAGTATATACTGCAATTGTTAATTTCCCCCATATTAAGGGTATTTAATACACCGATCCATATATGCAAGATATTTTAAGGTCCATGGTCCCCTCACAAAAAATGGTGCATGTGCCAGACCTTTCAGTAATTTATGGGTCACAAATGTAAAACCTGGATTCAGACAATGCAGTTGTAGCAGCAGGCAATAAAGAAACTAAAGGTACCCCTGGTGGTTTGGATGACTTATAGGATACTTTAGATGAAATTAAAAAAAAAAAAATCTCACTGTAATTGCCCTTTAAGTTAATCTACAGGTTCTAATTTGTTAAACAGTTCTGCAAAATACAACTAAAATAAAATGTTAAAAGCATGAATTGTTGAATGATTTAACCTTCATTAATATAATGCATATGATTACTATAAATGTGTAATTTAAAGGGAACAATACATACTAGCCTTCAACAAATAGGGTTCATAATAAACAACAAATCAAAAACATTGCTCATTCAATAAGCTATCTACAGCATATGTAATTAAATCGACTGGGTTGGACATTGTATCCGATAGACTAATGCTCAAATGTGGTTATTTATATTATCCTTCAGTAATTCATGTTCATATTTCTTCCAATTTAGGAGAATTCTTCTTTTTCTGTATCTATCAGGGTTTAGAGCACTGTAGGTAATAAAAGTATAACCCAATGGTAAGTTAGTTTTATTATATTATTATTATATTTACGAACCAGTATACACTGCAATTGTTAATTTCCCCTATATTAAGGGTATTTAATACACCGATCCATATATGCAAGATATTTTAAGGTCCATGGTCCCCTCACAAAAAATGGTGCATGTGCCAGACCTTTCAGTAATTTATGGGTCACAAATGTAAAACCTGGATTCAGACAATGCAGTTTTAGCAGCAGGCAATAAAACAAGGCAAAATCAGCTGCATTATTTAACTAACATCCTTACCCCGATTAACACAAATGGAACAGACATTATAAATCAATTCAACTAAAATCCAAAGGCCACAGCTTTTCAGTTGGTAAAATGTCTTTATAGCCTTTAAAAAGCACAATGTTCACAGAAGCAACATTTAAGTTATGTGTGGTAATCCTTTGTGGTTTTCATAAAGAAATCAACATGTTTATTGTATTCTTAATAAATATAAATAAGTATAAGTCCTGAGTTTTGTGTTTATTTATTTAAAGAAATACAACAGGACGTGTGAAGCAAAATATTTTTGCACTTACTCCCTCCATCTAAAGTTCCTTTGAATGGATGCAGATAGGCAAACCCTTAGATTTATATGCTTTATAGCTTGGTTTCTCACTTCATTACTTTAAAATCAATTGCTAAATAAACTGTCCAGTCCAAGCCGTTTTGAATATAAATTTGGTGGATGTATTTAACTGATGGCAGTCATGGGTAATTTATTTTTAGTTAGAAGCAAAATGTGTTTTTGCTGAGTGAGTTTTTTGTTTTCAACAGCAAGCAGAATAGTTGGATAATTCACCTTCTTCTATGAGAACTAGCAGACTAGAAATATACTAATCCAACTGGTGACATAATCATTTAATTAATTCTTTTTTTCCTCACACAAATACCAAAAATGTGTATTAAGACTAGGGATGGCCGGTTCGCGGATCCGAACCCGGATCCGCCACGGATTTATCCCGTTTGCGAACGGCGGATTTTTCCGGATTTTCCTGATTTTCCGCCTTCCAAACTTCCGATTCGCGGATTTTTCATATTTTCGGAAATTTTCGAAATTACGAGAAAAACACTTAATTTCGGAAATTATCGAAAATGCAAGGATTTCTCTTATTTTCGAAAATACGTATTTATGAGGGTTACTCGTATTTACGAAAATACTAGTTTTCTCATACGGTAAATCTAGTAATTTCAAGGGAATTTTTCATTTTAATGGGTCCGCTCGCGGATTTTCGAATTTTCGAATTTTTTCGAAAATTCGCGGATCCTCGAGCGGACCGGATTTTGCGAAGTTCGGACATCTCTAATTAAGACTGATTGAGTAATGCAGTCATCATTTAGACAAACTCTACAACTTTAGAATTACAGTATGCAAATATCTTACTCAGCGCATTTTATTCAAACACTGACGCTACAGTATGCCTGTGATCAAGACTAGCACTGCCAACAAGATTGCAACAATGGAGATATTGATATATCCTAAGACTTCAGTCCTCCCCTTCTTGATTGGTGCTTTGCGGTTGCATTCTCGATTCCTAAAAAGTCCATGTCTCAGACCAATGATTCAGTGTGTTTTGTGATAAGTGGGTCAGATATTCATTGGAGTGTATCTGCAATATTTTATTAATTCTTTTCTAGTAGGAGGTGGTGACTTTCATGTGGCTGCTATAAGATCTCTCGCTGCTGAGCAAACATGGGCTATCAGGTTATTTGCCTGTGAGTTCAGATCTTCTATGGGTAGATTAAATAGTGCTGTGTATGGGGATAGTGTAATATTTTCCAGAATGAATCTGTATTTGATGAACTCTTGTGGAAGTATGTATATATTGAGATCCAATTATCTTTGTCTAGATCTTTCCGTAGTCTTTTCTCCCATTTGGAGGTGTTTTTAGTTTTGATAGGTTATAAATTGTACCATATGCTTGAGTATGATTATATATGGAATATTAATCGTGATGTGTTAGATGTTCTTTCAAATAATTGTTCTTTCAAATAATAAATAAATGGAGTAAGTTGTGTTTCTTTGCATTTTTGCAGGATATATAGTGCATAATGATATATTTTGGTATATGAAAACCACAGTTGAGTGGGGATATGGTGTATTTTTTGTTGCTTCTTCCCATGGATACTGGTAAAATTATTGACACAGACTCTGATAAATGGGTGTCACAGACACTGGCAAAATCATTGTCATAGACTCTGATAAATGGTTGGCACCCAGACACAGGTAAAAGCATTGGCACAGACTCTAATGATTTTACCAGTCTCTGGGTGCTAACCATTTACAGAGTCTGTCGTTATGATTTTACCAGTCTCTGAGTGACAATCATTTATCAGTACCTGTTTCAACAATTTTACTAGTATCATGCCAACCATTTTTAGTTTGTGCCAATGATTTTACCAGTGTATGTGTGTCAACAGTCTGTGCTAATGGCTTTACTAGTATCTGGGTTCCAACCAGTTATCAGTCTGTACCAATGTTTTTATCAGTGTCTGGGTGCCAACCAGTTATCAGAGTCTGTACCAATGATTTTGCCAGTGTCTGGGTGCCAACCATTTATCTATATTTATAATGTCAGTCCTTGAAACATACTCTAGAACATGTTCCCTTATTCAACTTTCCAGGATCTTCCCCACCACTGAAGTTAAACTTACAGGCCTGTAATTACCCTGTGAACGACTACCCTTTTTGAATATTGGAACAACATCAGCCTTTTTCCAATCCAGAGGCACACCACCAGATATGAGGGAATCTGCAAAAATAAGAAACAATGGCCTAGATAAAACTGAACCTAGCTATCTAAGTACCCAAGGATGTATTTTATCCGGTCCAGGAGATTTATTAATATTAACCATATCCTCGGTTAACCAAAGTGCACTTAAATCTTTTATACTATTATTGCTACTATACTCTATGATATCTGTACTTGGATCTTCTATAGTGTATACAGAGGGGGGAAAAGTATTCAAGCTTTAATGCCATCCTCCGTAAATAACATATCCCCATTAATTAATGGTGCCACATTCTCAGTCCTCATCTTCTTACCATTAATATACTTAACAAAAAATGTAGGCTTAGTGATGCTTTGTTCAGCTATCCTAACTTCATTATTCATTTTAGCTAGTTTGATTGCTTTCTTACACTCCTTGTTACAGTTTTTATAATCCCTAAAGGTCCTTTCCGTTCCCTCTGCCTTAAAAGTTTTAAATGTCTTTTTCTTCCTTTCCATTTACCTCTTTACATCAGAATTCAGCCACATGGGCGCGGATTTATTTTTTTTACATTTATTTCCCAAGGGTATAAATTTAGATGTGAACTGGCTTAAAATCCCCTTGAACACAGTCCACTTCTGTTCAGTACCTTTACCTGATAATACATTATCCCAGTTGACATTCTGAAGAGCTGCTTTTAACCTGAGAAAATTTGCCTTCCCGAAATTAAAAGTCTTTGTTAACCCAGTGCACTTTTCCTTTCGAAAACAAAGTCCAAACGCCACTATTTCATGGTCACTATTCCCTAAGCCTTCAGTTACTTTTATATCTATAATGCGCTCCACGATGTTAGATATTACCAGGTCCAACAGAACTCCTTTTCTAGTAGGAGTTTCAACTACCATACTCTCGATTTTAAATTTTCAAAAATCGCCTACTTTCGATAAAAATCGAAAATTCGAAAAATCCGGGTTCCGTGAAATTCAGGAGTTCCAAAAGCTTCGGCTGGACCTCGAAACCCTCAGATTCAGTTCGAAACTGGGTTCTATTCGAACACACATCTCTAATCTCTAATGATTCTAAAGTTACAATTATTTTAAATCATCACTGAACTTGCATTAGCATCACTGAGAAGAAAATTAATAAATCAACCAAATATTATCTGTCTTTAGTGATCTATAATGTAGTGGGTGTTATTCTCTAGTGATCTATAACGTATTGGGTAATCTGATCGTGTGTAACGGTAATGGGTCTTTCGGATGTACCGGATGAAAGACCCAATACCGAAATACAAGAAAAGCGACATCATACACGCAGTGCGGTGCAGTGAAGAATGCTCTGATTTGTATGTGGGGGAGACCAAACAGCAACTGCATCAAAGTATGGCCCAGCACAAAAGAGCCAATTCCTCGGGTCAGGACCCAGCCGTGAACATGCATCTTAAGGATAAAGGACATACCTTTGAAGATTGTAATGTTAACATATTGGCAAAGGAGCAGGACTGGTTCAAGAAAGGTGTTAAGGCCATTTATGTGAAAATAAAGAAACCAAGCCTAAATAGAGTTGGGGGGGTTCAACATCAACTGTCTGCCATGTACAATGCTGTTTTGATACTATACTCTGGGCGTTCCTATAACACCTCTTAGCCACTATCCAATCACGCCCTTAAAACCTGGCTGTGATATGCTAATTGGGATTCTTGTACAAGTCATTCTGAATTGCGAAAGCCAGTCGGATGACTAGCGAAACGTCTTCAAGAACTAAACTTCAAGTCCAGTTGATCTAATTGAATACAACAGATATACCATGATCTGGATGAATGAGAACCTTCACAAGCTGATCTATAATACATTGGGTTTTATTCTCTAGTGATCTATAATGTATTGAGTGTTATTCTCTAGTGATCTCTAATGTATTGGGTGTTATTCTCTAGTGATCTATAATGTATTGGGTGTTGTTTTCTAGTTGATCTATAATGTATTGGTGGTATTATTAATGATCTATAATGTATTGGGTGTTTTCTCTAATGATCTATAATGTATTGGGTGTTGTTCTCTAGTGATCTATAAGTAAGTGTTATTCTCTAGTGATCTATAATGTAT